>JAECUM010025616.1:0-40566 GCA_016617855.1 Megalonaias nervosa
CTGTAGGATCATGCCTTAAGGGTGTAAATCGGTTGGGTGTTTTCATGTCGGTGGGTTTTCGCATGCAGTATGTTTGCTGGTTTTATGTTATAGGATTAAGTGTTTATGTTTTGATGCTTTTCTCCCTGTCGTTTGGCTAACTCGGTGGGTGTTTTTTCCTGGTTACTGGGTGTTTTGGGTGGCCTGTATTTGTTCTTGGTTGTTTCTTTCCTGGTTGTGGTATTTTATTTGTTAGTAGGATACGGTTGTTTGTTGTGTTTTGTGTTGCCTTATTTTGGCTTGTCTTTTGGTCCGGCTTCCGGTCATAGTCTGTTTTATGTAGTTTTGTCAGTCGGCTTGTCAGTTTTCTTGGTTGTTTATGTAGTTTTGGCTTGGTTGTTTTCCACTGTTTTTGGTCGTTAATTGAATTTATATGTATTGGAACTTGTTGATTGCCTTCAGGAATCGGATGATGTTGTTCTATGTCATTTCCAAATTCTTGTTCTTTGTTGTATCTAGTGTGTCCGGTACCTGTCCGGGGAGCCGATGCGTTGTTGGTATTCCTTAAAGTGTTTCCATTGAGCGTGGTATTTGCTGCAGTCGTTGAATATGTGGTCTAGTGTTTCTAGTTCTGTACAGTGTGGGAAATTTTGGTTGTTGTTTTGTTGAGTATTGATGTATTTTTCGAGGCCGGTCTGTAAAAGTGTTTTTCCTGTTTTGATTTTGTTGATTACTTGTAGTTCACCTTTTTGAAGTGTTTTTGGTGTCTTGATGCTTCTGGTTGCGTGCTTCTGTATTTGGTAAAGCTGTCTGCCCTTGGTGGAGTTGTCCCAGTGATGTTGCCAGTATTCATTAATTCGTTGTCTGACTTCGCTATATAGCTCCTGTACGCTGTATGCTATGTGTTGAATTTCGCTGTGTTGTATACTTTGTTTAGCTGCGAGGTCTGCTTTGTTGTTGCCCGATAGGTTAATGTGAGAGGGTACCCATAGGAATTCGACCTTGAACTGGTTTAGTTCCAGTTGTCGTAGGGTGAGTAATGTTTCCTCGAGCATGTTAGTCCTGCTTTGTGATGATCCTTTTTCTATTGATTGTAGTACACTTAGCAAGTCTGTGATGATGACATGTTTTTTGTTGGTTTGGCTCTTTACCCAGGTCAGTGCTTGTTTAATAGCCCAGAATTCTGCGGTGTAGATGGAGCATCCGTCTGGTAATCTAACTTCTATTTTTTGACTGAGCTCGGGCACTACCACTGCTGCTACTGTTCTGTTTAATTCTTGTGATTTTGAGCCGTCTGTGTAGATTTTAGTGTAAAGTGCGTATTGGTTTTCCAAGATTTGGTTTATTGAGGTTAGAAGTTTCCAGGGGTTGTGTTGTTTTTTGTCCAATGTTTTGATCGCTAGGTTGACTGTAGGTTCGCTGTTTCTTCATGGTGTGGGGTCACACAGTTGACGTTGTTCGGCCTGGATTTCATTGATGTGCATTTCATCTTTTAGTGTGTGTGCTTTCTTGCAGGCTGGAGGGTTTGGCACTAGTTTTACGCTGAATATTGTGTCACAGTTCTTGAACGCTGTTCAGGTTGGGTTGTTCTCTGGATGTATGGAGTTTCGGATTGCATATCGTAGGATATGTTCTTCTCTCCTGATGTGTAGATGTAGGTCTCCCGTTAGTATTTGGAATTCGTCGTCTGATGTGTTTGGTAGTTGTCCCGTGCATAGTCTGAGAGCCTTGTACTGGATGCTGTCAAGTGTTTGGAGTAGGTTCTTGTTTGCAGAGTCGTATATTTGGCACCCGTAGTCTAATTTGGATCTGATGAGAGCTTTGTAGAGCATGAGCAGTGTCTGTTGGTCTGCTCCCCATGTTGTCCCTTTGAGCTGTTTCAGTAGGTTGAGATCTTGCTTGCATTTGTTGATAAGGTCCCTAATGTGGTATTTCCAGCTGAGGTGTTCGTCTAGTGTCATGCCCAGGAAGTATGTTTGTTTGACGAATTTAATTTGTGTTCCTTGAAGATAGAGGTTTGGGTATTTGGGTGTTCGTTTATTTGATGGTGAGAAGAGTATCCCTACTGTTTTGTCGCTTGATATTTTGAACCCCAGTTCGTCGCCCACTTGGTTATTGAGTCAAGGTTCTTTTGTAGTTGACTGATGTAGGATAGTTTGTTTGGGCTGCCTGCTTTCCAGATTCCGCTGTCGTCGGCGAACTGTGACAAGGAGGTGTTGCTGTCGATGTAGTTGCTGAGGGTGTTGACCGTGATGTTGAAGAGCGTGGGGCTTATTACGCTTCCTTGTGATGTGCCATTGTCCAATGTGTATGTATTTGATAGTTTATCTCCTATTCTAATTTTGATTTGTCGTCCTGTTAGAAAGTTCGCGATCCATCGATGCATCCTCCCGTTGATTCCGTATTGATTTAGCTTAGTAATGAGGCCTTTTGTCCATACAAGGTCGAATGCTTTTTCCAGGTCCAAGAATATTGCTATGAGATGTCTGTTTGTTTTATTCTTAGCCAGCTTAACGTCCGCTTCCAGTCTTATGAGTTGGTCGATTGTGGACTTTTGTTTCGGAAGCCGCTTTGGTTTTCTATCAGTAGGTTGTTTGCGTCCATGTGGTGTTTGATCCTATTGGTGACCATTGTTTCCATAATCTTACAGATTGAGTTTGTGAGGGATATCAGTCGATATGGTGTAACTAGTTTTGTGTCTTTTCCGGATTTTGGGATCGGGATGACAGTTGCCTGTTTCCATTGTGCCGGTATGATGTCCGTTTTCCATATTTGGTTTATCATGTCGATTGTTACCTGTTGCATGTTTTTTGGCAGTTGCTTATAGATGGTGTATCCTAGGTTGTCTTCACCTGGTGCTGTTGGTTTCTTATTTTGTAGGGCCCTTTTCCATTCATGTATTGTGAAGTAGTCGTTTAGGGAAGAGTTGTTGCTGGTGTTCTCGGGGCTTTGGTTAGTAAATAGGTGTGGGTATTTATCCTCCAGAAGTTTTCTTTGTGTCATAAAGGTTTGTGCATGATTTAGATTGCTACTGGCGTGGGCAAAGTGTTGTGCTAGTTTTTCTGCTCGTTTCTGATTTGTTTGTGTTCCCGTTAATTTTGGTGTTGATTTAGTATCGTTCTCTCTGATTGCTTTGATTTTTGCCCATACCTCTTTGGATTTAGTACGATGGGATAGTGTGGAGCAGTAGTCTCTCCATGATGTTTGTTTAGCCTCTCGCAAGGTTGTTTTAACGTTGGTTTCCTGTTGTTTGTATGTGTCAAGGTCTTTAGATAGTTTGGTGCGTTTAAATCGATCAAGGGCCCTCTTTTTCTCCTGTATTGCTTTCTTGCATTAGTCCGTCCACCAGAAAACATGGCCTTTATTTGTTTTTCCACTTGTTTTAGGTATAGTTTTTTTGTGCCGCTGCGTTGATGGCTTCTGTTAAGTTGTTGTAGTATTTGGTAGTGTCTGTGCTTTTTAGGTCTTCGATGTGCTTGTTGCTGAATATGGTTTGGAATTGGTTCCAGTCTGCTTGGTCTATTTTCCATTTTTGTGGGATTTGTTGTTGATCTCTTGGGCGCTGTATATATATGGTCGATTATATTGAGAAGTGGTGGCTCCCCGTGGTACTTTGATTTAGTACTTCCACTCAGCAATTTGTGCTATATTTGGTGTTACTAGTGTGAGGTCCAGTGTTGTAAGTTTTCTATTTGCTGTGTCTATTCTTGTAGGAGTTTCTGTGTTTAGTATGATTAGGTGATTGTTCCTTGCGAATTTTTTGATCCTTTTCCCCCTGATATGCGTATGTTTTCCTCCCCATTCTATGTTGTGCGCGTTAGAATCTCCGCAGATAATGCTGTTCTTAGTCTTTTGTTGTAAAGTTTTAGAAAGAGAAGAAGATCAGTGAGATGCCCTCTATGTTAACGAACTGGTGTTAACATAACAAAGAACGGCCCTTTTCATGGCCACTCCACTGTCTCGAAAAGATATTTATTTTCACTTTGCCTATCTATGTGTTATCTATGTGTTGTCTCTGTCTCTGTCTCTCTATTGTATTTGTCCCTTCCTAGAGTAGCTGCGCGTATTTAGGTCAGCCACTTGCTACATTGTTGCAAGTGACCAGTACCGTGACGTCATGCCACCTGTGCCATTCCTATTGTCCCTATACAAAATTCCCATTGTCGCTATAGTGGCCCAGGGTGATTTTTTGTCGCTATAAATCTTGTCGCCAAAGTGGCCGGGGGGGGGGGTCTGTAATGTATTTTCCCATTGTCGCTAAATTGTACTATACTACTTATATATATATATATATATATATATAAATATATATATATATATATATATATAACTATATATATATATATATATATATATACATCATTTTGTTGCTGCATTATAATTATATCGTGTTTTTAAATTTCCCGATGTTACAAGAATCTATAACTCTATAAGAAAGTATTTCTAAAAGTTTAAATTGCAGGTAAAACTACATTAGTGGAGATTCATTTATTAGAAGTAACATTATTGTGTTATGGAACTGCAAAAGATTCCCTTATTGCTTAAGACCAAAATCGATCGAGCTAATCTTGTAGGGAAAAAAATGGTTTTTAAAAACATATTGAATATGTTTTTGCTCCTGTAAACAGCACGTGTGGGGCGCGAAGTTGGAATTGTTCTTTCCAAATGATGTAATAAGTGATAACTATTATTTATCATTCCTAATAATACTGAACAAATAATAAGGCTAGAGAAACAAAACTACTGGCTCCTTACAGTATTCTTACACTGTTATTGAGTTAATAAATTGTTATGATTCCAAAATTCTTACTTTTCGTGAGGAGAGTGAAAGTAAAGCAGACACACTTGTGTCGAAGAAGGAATAGAAATAAAACTTTGATCCATAAGGCAATTGAAGAAGGCATCACCTGCATTTATATCCATAATTCTAAGCTACAAATCGAGGCTACTTAAGAAATAATTTCAAGTGTTATAATAGTAACAAAGATCAAGAATTCATAGTAATATAGTGGAACGGTATGGAGTCTAGCCGGAATTCACACTTGGAATTTACAAATTCCTTATCTCAAAACTATTTCAACTTGGAGAGATAATATTAAATTCATATTGTCCCTATAGATACCAACCTATTTCACCCTTATATTCCCCTTTGTCCCTGTATATTTTTCAGTATGGATTGTGCTCTTAATTTATCCTTGTCTCTAAAATCACAAATGATATTAAAGCAATGGAGAGTCTAATATTACATTTCCCCTTTTCCTTAAAAATGTCCACATAATGTTAATTAGCCTTTAAGTCCCGTATAGACCCACAATGGACTAAATACTTAATGTTAAATTCCCATCAGAAGAAAAAAGAAGCTTCATTTGATAATGAAATCTCGGGCCCATGCAGGTGGCATTTGAGAACAACGTAATGGTTGCATATGTTAAAATATATGTTATGACAAATCAGGAAATGCCTCACAGAAGATTAAGAGATCGTCAAGCGATGGACAGAATACTGCTTAGAATTGTGTAATCATAAGACCCAAGGAGATCCAGCAGTACTAAATTGCCCTCAGGCACAAGAAATTGATTACAACCCCATTCTTCGTGAAGAGGTAGAAATTGCAGATAGGTTGCTAAAGAAGGGAAAATCAGCCGGCATTGAAAACATACCGGCAGAAGTAGTATAGTGGGGCACTATACGGACAATAGGAATACGGGACCCTACTTTGTACTATACGTACAAGATTGATACGGACAAATGGCACATCCTGGGGCACTATACGGACAATGGGAATTAGCATTACGGGACCCCACTTTGTACAATACGGACAAGATTTATACCGATAAATGGCACACCCTGGGATGATTCACGGACAATGGGAAAATACATTACAGACCCCCGTGGGCCTGTTTACGGACATGATTTATACGGACAAATGGCACACCCTGGGCCTGTATACGGACAATGGAATTTTGTATGGGGACAATAGGAGAGAGACAGAGACATAGATAAAT
The DNA here is from genome assembly GCA_016617855.1 of Megalonaias nervosa. Lineage (NCBI taxonomy): Eukaryota > Metazoa > Mollusca > Bivalvia > Unionida > Unionidae > Megalonaias > Megalonaias nervosa. Next base: position 5,985 of record JAECUM010025616.1, read on the forward strand.
ACAACCATAGATTGATGAACATCAATCTATCATACCTAAATTATACAACCGACTAAAAACATTTTTAGGCAAGAAAGAGTAAATCTTTTGGAGGCAATTGATTGACCCGTTATATATAAATTATACAACCGACTAAAAAAAAATTTTAGGCAAGAAAGAATAAATCTTTTCGAGGTATATGAAGTGGCCCTGAAAAGGGCCTTTGCGTTCTTCTTCTATTGTCTCCACTTCTTCCACCACGTTCTCACTTTCTCTATAATTCCTTTCTTCTTCTTCTTTTCCTTTTCTGGCATCCAGTCAGGATCTCCCATAGCTCTAAACTTTTCTTGTAAATTTATCCAGTTATTGTTCAGTCTCTCAAACTCTTCTTTTCTCTTTATGTTTTCTTTGTCCTTTCTTTCTTTTGTCCAGGTCTCTTTAATCTTCTTCACTTCTTCTTCCATTACCTTTGTCATCATGTCTTCGGCTTTTTTTAACTGGCCTAACCCCCACTGGACAAAGGACCACTCGGTGAAATTGACTATGTCTTGTAAAGAGCATCTTTTCTTCTTCTTCGTTTTCTCAGCCTTCCATCTATTTTTATCTACAACTTGTGGTAAATTCCTTTGGAAAAGCCCACAATCAATTTATAGCATTAACTTGTGTGACGTTCCTGTTTAAAAACCCTAGTATCTATTTATATATATAACCTGTTGAAAAACTCAAGTCTATATTTATAGTTTCAAACTTTCCAGCTTCAATGACGTCACTTTACTCCAGACTAGGGAAATAATGGCAAAAGTGTTGCAAGTAGCTGACCTGAATCTGCGCTGCTGTAGGTAGGTAGGTGATGTGAATTTGATATGGATAAAGGGAGTTTTATAAGGACAAACACCAATACACACAAAAAAGAAAGGGAGAAAGAAAAAAAAACAATACCTACTATCCACATAAACGTACGCGAATGCATGGAACAAACACAATACTATCCACACACGGGAAGAGAGGAAAAACACATCATATTTACTATCCACACAAACGGACGCGAACGCATAAAACACACCATACTTACTATCCACACAAACGCACGCAAATGCATATAACACACACTATACTATCCACACAAACGTACGCGAACGCACACAAACACACCATATACTATCCACGCAGAAGAGAAGAGAAGAAAAAAGACACAATACATACTATCCACACAAACGAACGCTAATGCATAAAACATACCATACCTACTGTCCCCACAAACGAATACGAATGCATATAACAAACACTATACTATCCACACAAACGGGAAGAGAGGAAAAACACACCATATCTACTATCCACACAAACGGACGCGAACTCATAAACACACCGCATATACTATCCACACAAACGCACGCGAACGCATAAAACACACCACATTTACTATCCACACAAACGTACGCGAGCGCAAACAAGCACACCGTATACTATCCACACAGAAGAGAAGAAAAGAAAAAAACATACCATATCTACTATCCACACAAACGTACGCGAAAGCATAAAACACACCACATATACTATCCACACAAACGTACGCGAACCCACACAAAATCACCATATACTATCCACACAGAAGAGAAAAGAAGAAAAAACATACCATACCTACTATCCACACAAACGGACACGAATGCATAAACACACCATATCTACTATCCACACAGACGGGAAGAGACGAAAAAAAAAACACCATAAAAACAATCCACACAAACGGACACGAACGCATAAAACACACCATACCTACTATCCACACAAATGAACGCGACCGCATAAAACACACCACATATACCATCCACACAAACGTATGCGAACGCATAAAACACACCACATATACTATCCACCCAAACGTACGGGAACTCATCAAACACACCATACCTATTATCCACACAGACGACCGCGAATGCTTAAAACACACCATATCTACTACCCACACAGACGGAAAGAGAAGAATAAAACACACCATGCCTACTATCCACACAAACGTATGCGAATGCATCTAACACACCATACCCACTATCCACACAAACGTACGGGAACACATAAAACACACCATTCCTACTATCCACACAAATGTACTGGAACGCATAAAACACACCATACTTCCTATCCACACAAACGTACGTGAACGCATAAAACACACCAAACCTACTATCCACATAAACGAACAAACGAATGCATAAACACATCATATCTAGTATCCACACAAACGTATATAACACCGAAATATGTACTATCCACACAGAAGGGAAGAGAAGGAAAAACCACAAACTCTACTATCCACACAAACATACGCTAACGCACAGAAACAAATATTCGGCAATCCACACAGAAGGGAAGGGAAGATGAAACCCCAATATCTACTATCAACACAGAAGGGGAGAAAAAACCACACTAGAATACCTACTATCAACACAGAAGGGAAGAAAAAAACAAAACATTATATACTAACCACATAGTGTGGGGACAAGGTCTTTTTTTTGTTAAGATAAAACACACACACACATACACATAAACGTACGAGCGCACACAAACACACAAAACGTACGAGGGCAGACAAACACACAAACACAAACACACATACACTTTCTTTTCTTAAGGGATAAGCTTTTCGTTAAGGGAAAGAAACAAACACACAATCATTCTATTGCGTCAGTGTATGCGTGTGTGAAATTTATCTAAATTGTTTAGAAAAAATCAAGACATAACAATGATGGATCGAGAGACTGACAAATTTTATCTCATTTGCATGCCTGAAGTGCGTACGTGAAGGGAAACATCCCTTCCATCTCAAATCCAACGAAAACATGATCCAGAGGGATAGAGAGAGGTGAAAGAGCATATATTAGTGCAGAGACAATACAAAAACAATATACACCATTCTTATTATAAAAATCAAGACTAAGAGACACTTACGCTTTCTTTCCAGTTCCCGTTTGAGACTATAGGCCAACACACTGGCTCAAATAGTCCATTTTTCCATTTCCATCTCTTCATTGGCACAAGTTCTTCCTCATCAGCACTTTCTTCTTCCGAACCCCTCTCCACTTTCTCCTCTTGTTTCTTTTCTTTTTCTTAGGGAACTCTGAAACCCGGTGTCCTTTCTCCTGACAACGATAACAGTATCTTGACTTTTGTCTCTCTTTATTGGACGAAGCGGACATGTTGGAGACAAATGCCCATGTACCTTTGTTATGTGTAGGCTCGTACAAATGTAACAGAAGAAAAGAGTGAAGTCAACAAGCTTCGTATATTTTAACAAAATAATTTATTTCCCTAGAAAACAATGTAAAAATTGGAAAATAGGACTTACGTTTGAGAATATAATCCAAAATTTAATCCTAGGAATAAAAAATACAAGTCCTATCACTATGTAGTTCTATTAGAATCCATGTTCGAATCTCGACTACGTACAAAATGGAAGACGATGACGTCAGATGTGGTCCATGTACGAATATCAACAATTCCTCAATTGAATCAAAGGTTTTTTTTTTTCCGAATAATTCCAGAATAAATTTCCACGAATATCTTTCAGAATTTTTTTATAAAAAAAGTCAACTTGTTGAGTTTCCAGGAGAATAAATTAATAAATCCAAAAAACAGATGAAACTCAAACAATCTGGCAACAATTAAAAAAATACCTTGTTCCTTCAAGATGTTCAAACGACTCTGACAGAAAAAATATTAAGAATGCGTATTTAAACCCCCAAAACATCATTTCAGTCTCGCGAGATGGGTCATGTGGTCTCTTACTACAAGAAATGTATCACGTACGCCCGTGTAGCCCCAATTAAGAACCAAAAATAAAAAAAAAAAAACGTTGTTTACACATAGTGATCACGCAAGCAAATTATGGCCTTCATATTGACCAATCATTTTAACTGCCTGTTTACGTTCTTGCCAACCCAAGACGAACTAGGTTAACTAAAAATAATTCTCATGTAACACGTTTTACGTCTTAGGTAAACAACATTTACTAAACAAAAATATCGAATTACTGAAAAAAGAATTTTGAATCCCATGAAAATATTCATTACAACAAAATGTAATGAAACAAAAATAAAATAAACATAATTTCAAAACCAACACACAAACAATTTAATTACATATACGTAACACCTTACAGATAGAGCAAACTTCATCAGGACTTATACACTTTTCTATGACTCTCATCAACTCATATGACCAGAAGGGTAAGTTTGGTTGACACTTTCGCCTGTGAATTATGCTATCGAATGACTCGTAGCAAATCTTTGACCAGCAGGTCGATCTGTGTTGACTCGTCCATCTTCTTGACTGAGCACTTAATGAATACGCTAAAAACTCTAAGAAACTAATCTTACAAAGTGACCTGTTGCGTGAGAAACCTAGTCAAACGAAATATTTGCAATCAAGATGAAACGGTTTCGTTGAGAAACTAGAAGAAAGTAAGAGGCAACATCATACCGTCTCTCTCTCTCTCTCACTCTCTCTCTCTCTCTCTCTCTCTCTCTCTCTCTCCTCTCTCTCTCTCTCACACACACACACACACACACACACACAGGAGCTGAAGTGTTAGTTCTAATCCATTCGAAGACGACACGAGCGAGCCTTAATCAATGTTCTCCACTTCTGTCACAAAACCAAGAGTCCTGATTCAGCCCAAAAGAAATTCGTTCGTCCCCTGAAATTATTGTGACATTTCAGAGACGAATAAACTCACTTCAAGAAAACTGAGAACGATGGCTTACACCTACACCGTGAGATGTAAAGAGTTCAAGTAGTTGTGTAAAACGTAGTCAATGTTTGGTGTCAAGATGAAACGATGACACTTTTCCAAGGAGAAAGCAGACACCAAGCGACAATGACGATCTGTGTCACACAATACTTTTCAAAATGTGTTGGTAGAAGTTTGTACTAGCGATCTTGAAGATGTGATTGTCTCATATCCAATACTATTTCCATTACAGAGTGAGACTAAGAGACTGAGAGAGAGAAAACGGTGGCAATCTGATAGAATGATAGAACCAACAAGGCCAACGACGAAAGAAATTCGTTTGGTACCTCGTGAAGATTATTTTTTACAATCTAGTAGCCCCAAAAGTGATTTGCAGAAAAGTTGAGAACGATGACATACACCTACACGGCGAAATTAAATGGTTTACGTCAATGGTTGCTATTTCTTTGTTTATTAAATTTTGTACAAACGATATGTGTGTAAGGAAAATACCCCGTTTGTAAATGCAGTTAGCTGTTATTGTGTTCATTCTAATCAGGCTTGCCTTATATCTTTGTGTTTTAGAGGTCATATTCCTTCCTAAGTAAATACATGCATCAACAGACAGCTTGGGTCATTATCCTTGAGGTTCACTGAACTTTAGCTTCTTTACTTCATACAAACTCCAGATTCACAAGTTTGAAAAAAAAAAAAAAAAAAAAAAAAACAAAACATGCCAGTAAATACTCTAACACTTCTGACTCCACCGATGTGAGTGTGAGCGTGTATGTCAAAATGTTTAAGTGAGATAAAAAGACATTGTCAGTTTCAAAACGCGAACCAGTGCTGTGACCGTTCAGTAGTTGATGTGGTAGAAGAAATGGTACAATACACAACAGAGGGATTGTAGGTTCACATTCCAGTCTGTCTGCACTGCAATGGTAACAACGCAAGAGCGTAGGCATTATTTTGCTACACTACCTTCGAACAAAACAATGCATCACTCATCATACACGATTTCATTGGCTAGACGTATTTTCTTACCGCGTTCGCTTCGAATTGACTTCAGTAGCTCTTCACACAGTGTCGAGATAGGTCGTGTTTCACCGCTAGGCGATTTGCAAAAATAAAATAAAATAAAAAATAAAACTAACGCAAGAACAATCGTACCCTGGGCGATCGCACGGAAATTGTGTCAATTTTATGGTCAAATCCATCACAGCACATTTGGATGAACTATTCTGTGAGAACTTTACATCCACGTTATCACAAAAAAGAGGAAACTTTAGTTGCCTACATCTTTAGTTGAATTTTGTGATATTTAATAATGGTGTATTATTTTCTATGGATGTAATTCTCTAAGTGGAATGTGTGTTTCTTTGAATCTTTCTTAAGGAAAATATAGCGTAAAAAACAAACGTAAGTGTCGTGATATTTTAAAAAATAGGAATAACATTCTCTCTCTCTCTCTCTCTCTCTCTCTCTCTCTCTCTCTCTCTCTCCGCCATAGCAGTTTTGATTGAAATCCTAATGGTATTTGTTCCCGTTTGAAGATACCTCTCCATAATTGTGATCAGTAGTCACCATAATTATGTGAACTCTTCCGTTTGTCATATAATTTTTTTTTAAAAAAGTTACACCTTTTCAAATTGTAAATCAGTAAATCGTTGGATGAAATACAATCTTGAGTTGACGAACTTGTACAATTCAGGTATCTTAGCTTTATCCTTATTTTGGCACTGCAATGTGTCACGGAAATTTTTTTCTAGCATTAGATTTACCGTTTTTCAGAAAGGAAACAAACGCACGACATTTTCAAGGAAGACGCGAGTGAAATATAAACAAAATGACAACCAAGCAAAATGAACCTGATTACATAGCAGTCTAGCATACGCTAAGCTCATAACATTAAAAGTTCACACTCCACTATACATAAGAATTAAATTAATATATAGTGTTAAGAAAATAGTAAGAAACATGCTTAGGATGATGAAGTAAAATTCGGGATCTGCCATTATCTTTATTTTTTTATAAATTTCTAGGCGCGCGTTCCTTGTTGACACTGTCGTCTGCTAAATCATAACAATAACAATATCAACCACACTCAACTTCTAAATAAATACGCTAGTTCCAAGTATTAAAATTGTTATATAATGTTGAGATGATTGTAAGAAATACCTTCTACGTGATTAATAAACTTGGGACTGTTGCACACTTTATTTAAGAATAAATTAATTACTGTTATCTCCTAGTGTCAATAATCCATAAGTGATGCTGCGTCGCTTATAGAAGCGTGTTACAGTTCAGAGACACTTGATTAGTATGGAAAGTTTTGTGAGGACGACGACGATTGGTTGAAATTTATGCGCGCTTCACCTTTAGTTGCAATTCAACACAACGGATGGAGGCTAAAGGATTGAAACATAAACAAAATGACAGCCAATCAAAATGAACCTGCTCACATAGCAATCTTGCCCACGCCAAGTTTATAACATTAAAAGTCACACTCCACTATACATAATGATAGATATTTCATTACATTAATTTAAAAGAATTATATAATCAGCATAATAACTACCCAAAAGTAATCCTTATACAACAGGATTAATAACGCTAAACATTACTATTTATTTAATTTACTTATTCCATTTATTTAATTTGTACTTTTCTCTTTTAACTTAATAAATCATCAAAAAAAAAATTAAAATATAATTACCTTAATTATTTAAGCTACTTAAGGTATATCTACCTATTGAATCTATTTCATTTCCCTTATTTAGTTAATCTAATCTGATTGGAAATAGATTGAATTAATTTCATCTAATTTAACTTAACTTAATTAATTGAACTGATTTAATTTAATCTAATTTAATTAACTAGATTAATCGAAATTAATTTGACCTATAATTTAGTTATTTAATTTCTTACATTAATTGATTTTAATAAGTTTTTCAAACTTAAGTGAAAAAAAAAGAAAAAAAAAGAGAGACATCAACATAGACAGACATGACAAACAGACTCTTTAAACAAAAGGAAAAACATTACCAGGAAATAAAGACGCCTTACTCCAGGAGGAAGAGAACAGAAGAAGATAATAAAGAAGACTCAATACAGAAGAAAACTGAAACAGCCATGAACAGAAAAGGGGGACTGAAGATAAACAGAGGAAAGTTTAAAAATAACTTTCCAATCGTCATCAGGGAAAAGATGAAATCATCAACTATGCCAAACAGGAAAAGAAGAAATCATCAAATATGCCAAACAAATTTCAATTTGCCAATAAAGAAAAGATATAACTATTCAATCAAATTTGCCAGACAAGCACCAAAAAATGAGGCAGTCCAGGAAGCTCTACCTGCTGCCCCACAAACACCCCAATTTCAGTCCAGGAAGCTCTACCTGCTGCCCCATAACTCTCAAATTTGCCGACAAGCATCAAAGCAAGGGGCAGTCCAGGAAGCTCTACCTGCTGCCCCACAAACCCCCTCCCCTCACACACACAAGCACCGACGCTGGGAACATCAAACAGGTGCTAGGAAAATATACTAGCAATACCTGTGTGGACTCCTGAACTTGGCAAGCCAGTGCTGAGCTAAGATTTTCTACCATGACCCCGGCACATGGGTGTGGATCGAAGTATGGTAAGGGACAGTCCAGGACACACCCCACCTGCTGTCCCAAAATTCCGGACAAGCATTAAAACCCTCTCTAGGACAGAGGGGGAATAACCAAGGTCTTCATTTTACATTAGAAGATCAAAAACAACCTATCATGATCCTTTGGCCGTGCGCTCAAAACAATACAACTATAATTACTAAGCGGTGCTAATGTTACATAGGATGGCATACATCCAGCAGATTGGCACATTTTAGATTTGCAAAGTACGCTCAGTACACAAAATTCCAACATAATATTTATTCAAAATTCATAACTCCTAACTATTAGATCAATTGCATAGGTGGCTCACACACTTCTGGTATAGGGATATCCATAGTAACAACTGGATACAATTTGATCAAACTGATTTGGCGTATCAAGGCTTTTTTGGGAGATTTGGGGCCTTCGGAGAGGACCATGAACATCAAGGGGGCAAGCTGAGACATGGACTAGAGTTGGCTCTGGAGTCTTCGCCTAGGGACTGTTGGGTGCTCTCTTTCTGGTGACTGTCTTTTTTGGTTTGGTCCGTACGGGACTTGAATCGCCGCCCTTTGGGGATGGGTGGGGTGGGGTTTAGTTGTTGCCTGTCTTGGGGTTTGCCTCGGTTGGTTGTGGTTGGGGTCAGGTATGTGGGTGGGGAGGTGGGCTGTTTCTTGGGTGGTTGTGGTGGGGCGGGGCTGGGGCCTGGGCGGGAGATTTGGTTGCTGGGGCTGTCATTTGGGAGTAATGGAGTGCGTCTGGCCGGGTACTTAAGGTCAAAAGGCCCAGACCGGGGCCAAGTGCCCTCTTAAAGGGACAGCGGTCCAGCCCAGGATCGCAAGCAGTCGCAGAAGCCACCGAGCAATACGCGACTTTAATCCGTTCAGATCAGATCAGAACTTCGTATTCTTTTGTAGGACTTGAAATAAGAAAACTGAACAAACTTAAACACTTTGCTATAGATATTTTTAGCAACAGACTAAACAACATAAATACCATTACAACAACAGAAAGCCTTAAATCTTATATAAAAAGAAATGCGTTAAAAAATAGATATAAAGATGAACGATGACTAACCAACAAAAAACGAATTCATCAAAGGTAATGCCATGTGTAGAAATATCTCTCCTTTTGAGAAGGTATGTTGATGTAATCTGCCATACACCAACAACTCGAAAAAATGTATAAACAGAGAGATACCTCAATTTAAAATTATTTTTTCAAACTTGTTTGTGTCTTTAGGGAACATACCTAAACACCAATAATGGGTGAACAGGGAAAATACACATCAAAGCTTTGATATTTCTATATAAAAATGAGCGGATATTCCTAAAGCTCTTAATCAGCTCTATATGCTGGGACGGGTATGTGGGATATCCACAAATAAAGTGTGTGCGTGTTTTGAAAAGTGGCATAACTTGAACAGAAGCTTTTCTCGTGACACTCGTAAAGTGTTGTTGTTGTTGTTGTGGGGCTTAACGCCATTTTTCAGCACACGATAGGCTATACATGGCGGCCAGTATTAATGGTGGAGGAAGAAACCGGGAAATCCGCGGAAAGAACCACCGACCCACGAGAAGCTACTGGCAAGCTTTCTCACATATCCACATTCGCCGAATCTTAGACTCGAACCAACGCAGACAGAGGTGAGATGGCAGTGATCCGTAACGGACAGCGCTTTAGACCACTCGGGGCCCCCTCGTAAAGTGTAGAGACTGCAAGTGTCATAAACTAAAGTCACATACCATTATATGGTTTGTAGGGGTTTCGACTTTAAAATATGTGAAGTATCCCAAACCATTATCATAAACAAAAGTAGTATATACGGGTGTGATAATTGTTGTTTAGATAAATCTAGTAAACTTTAAAATACTCCTGCTCTGTCTTTTACTTTGGTCTTACTAGAGATCACCTTTGTAGCTGTAGAATCAGTGGTAAGAGCAAGGAATATCGTTGCTGCTGTAGACGAAGGAGAAGTTCTTTAAGAAAGGGGTTTAGAATTTTTGTTAAAATATCAAATTAGGAAACACGAGTGTTAAATCAGGGTTGGTATGGCATCGTGGTCAAAGACAAAGTAGAAGTGAGAGAGAATGAGACATATATGTTGATGTAATCTGCCAGTTAGGAGATCGTGTCCTGTACTTTGACATCGACGTTTGCAACTACATTCAGCGTCCTGATGATAATCATTGCCCTGAAATCAAAGGAGACCGTTTAGAAACCTGGATGGACGAGCACCCCGACGACAAGATTCTAAGTTTTGCTAGTGTCGGTCCCAAATATTACGGCTACGAATACCGGGACCCACAAGGAGAAGTGCACACACCGAGTGTAAAGTGAAAAGATTGACTCTCAATTATCGCACCAGGCAAGTGGTGACCTTTGGGGTATTGAAAGAAGCTTTGCAGCTGGAGATGATCAAGATTTTAAAGTGACCACCTACTAACCTCACAAGATTGCACGTTTACCCATTCACCAAATCGTCAGTCGACCCCTAGAAAAGGAGTATCAGATCGTGTACCAGAAGCGAGTGCGACTTTGCAACCACTTCACTTTCCCTTATGGACATTCTGGTATACAAAAATGGTTCCAAGACGACAGTCACCAACAAGAAGGATGACTTAGACACAGCAAGAATCGATCGAGTGACCCACTTTGAACTCCAAGTTCAAACAATCCAATTTTCCTGTTTTCTTGCCTGACTATTGTGATTGTGCCAGTCGATTGGAAACGGTTAAAAAATGTTCAAAGGACAGGAAAGTATCATCTACTCCGAATGTTTTAGCTAGAACAGGATTTGTCTACTTGGTACCTGACGTTGGACTGGGAAATTAAGTACAGTGTTTCACTTGTGGTCTGACGTAGCGTATGGATCTATGTATCTATAAAGATTCAGCTATCCTGGAACATAATAGATGGTCTCCGCACTGTCATTACCTACCTTTAGTGTGACCCAGTAATCTCTTCATGGATACTTTACAAGAGAACATTCGTGGTTTACCTCTTGAGCATCTACCAAGAGTTCGTCAAGATACAAGTGAAACGCAAGAAACAATTGCATCCTAACAATCATCAAGTTTTAAGTTACCCATGGTATCTGAATGCCATAAGAGACTTGATTAATTTGAAAGTGTTCAGATTGTCGGACCTTCAACAACTACCTAATGGATATCGATGTAGTTATTTCAAGATTCAAATAAGTTGTGAAATTCCATACGGCAAAGAGCTGAAACAGAATTACAAAGACTGTTTAAATTTACCATAGTGGGTGTGGGATCGACCAGCGGACATCACACCTTTACGAGACGCCTTTGTGATCGTATGTTAGATGTATCAACAAATATTGTTTGTGTAAGGATAGACTATAGGGTGAAAGTGCCTCAGAAGAAACTATACCCTTTTGCTTGCCAAATTCATCCAGTAAAGAAAAGGAAACTTGAATAAAGCTCAGGGACATTCAGAAGTGGCCCTCAACGTGGGTATACACACTGGTTGACATTGTCATGGATACTTTACAAGAGGACATTTGTGGTTTGCCTGTGGAGTTGAGAGATTTAAGGCTTTCTGTTCTTGTGATGGTATTTATGTTGTTTAGTCTGTTGCTAAAAATATCCGTAGCAAAGTGCTTAAGTTTGTTCAGTTTTCTTATTTCAAATCCTACAAAAGAATACGAAGTTTGTTGTTGTTGTTTTTGACAAGGTCCACAGGTAGACCCGCAATCTACAGATTAGATTCAACTGCTCCTCAGCGTGGATTTGTACGCGAACAATTACAAATAATTCCTACAGATACACAATTACCATCGCGTTCACTTTTATAAACTTGCACAGCGTCCAGCGCTTCGACGTCGATTACATTCAAGACAGGTCAGCATCACATTTTCGCGTATGTGACCAAGACTACTGTTAATTCTATCAACGGTAAATTGTCTTGGATTATTACTTGAATACTGCCATAGCATATTACAGTTACAATTTGCACAATGATTATTCTGTTGTGCTTTTAGTTCTATAATAAATTCAGCATCCATATCAAAGTCGCGATTATTTTTTTTTGTCACATTGCTTATAACTCGCTAATTTTTTATTGATATTGACGAAATTGTCAGGAATTTCTTCGGTTATTACGCAATCCATGATAACCCGGCCCAGTTGAGATATTCTTCTGACTCGAGACACCACAAGATAAACTAAATTTGGGCATTCAATACGATCATCGACAATCCAAATATTTGTATCGATAATAGTTAATTCCTGTGACGAGTGAATCGTTATAGCGTATCCTAACGTCCACGGCGATTTATCCATACTTAACGCGCTCTGAACAACATCAACAACGACTAAAACAATATCATTTAATACAAGATTTTGTATTCCACCACCAGGAATCTCAACATCAATATTCTGACGTCGAGTATCTGCTGGGCGATAACACAAAGGTACAGGTAGATTTGAAAATTTTTCTTTGTGTAACGTAAATAATTGTTGTTGAAGCGTATCGCGAACTATTGTTCTACACGCAACTATCAAATCAACAGGTCTCCATAAAGTCCAAAAATTATTCATAGATGTTTCTGGAATTACTTTACGCATTATTTCACATTGTATTTTATCTGGCTGTAATCTTATTAATTTTTTAAACTCTTTTAGTGATTTATCAATAGCTCTATGGTCATCAGTTATTTCTTCGTAATAATCTACAAATGTTTTCAGCCACTCATGTGGAGACGATCCAATGAAAGGTGGTGGTTGACCATGATCGCCGCACATTATCAATGCAGTATTTTTTAATAACAGCCAATCAAGAAATATTTTTAATACCTCTAGCAACAGCGTGCATATCTCGTCCCAGATAATAATTTTAGGAATGTATTTCTCACCCATTCGCGATGGAGTCCATGCGTCTCCGCACCATCTAAAGAAACTATGATATGTACACGATTTTACTCCTCGTTCTTTTATTTCCCTGGCGAGTTTATGTGTCGGTGTCAAAACAATCATATCAGAACATTTACTAAATAATTTAATCGCGCGTGTTGTTTTGCTTGAACCACCACACCCATTAAGATAAACGGTTTTATGTCTAGCTACGGTATCATATACAGATGGTGCCGATGACATCCTTGATAGCTGATTATTCTTGTAATATATTCTCGCAATTTCAACATCGGCGGATTCAGAATAACTGATTATATCCTCATGTTTTATTCTCCATTCGCCCCATGATGCATGATCGTTAATATGTAATTGTTTTAACGAATCCGCATATTTTTTAATGATATAAAATGAATCTGTCGCGACTCTGACTGCGTAACGAGGAAATCTGTTTATCATAGATAATAAATTTATCGAAACATACGCTAGCATCGAAGATCTTAAATGAGTAAACTGCGGTGACTCGCCATCAGTAAAGCTCACAATTGTACCTAATTTTGTTCTGTCTGATAAATAAGCATTGCTTCGACTTATAAATGTGTTTTTCTCCGTTGTATCAGCGATTATAACATTCAGCATCGTCCATGATTAATCTCTTACACGCTCGTTTATGATCATATGATCCTCCTTGCTTAAATTTACCGATTATTTTTCTGCCGAGATCTTCTGCAAATTTCTCATCACGCTCTCTCCTGCATTCACTAACAATATCATCTTCAGGATTGGGAAAATCTCCTCTAGCATCATTAAATACATCCGGTTCTGGCAACCAAACTTGTTTCTGCACGCGGTATGATATAATTGCTTCACTTACGCATAACGACATCAAAATTCCAGCATCAAGCATATACTTTATTAGTACTATTGGAACCCAACATTTTTCTGAAAAATGTCTCCCAAACCACGCATAAACAATCGGATGGAGATCGTCGTAAAACTTGAACGACTCTATACAGGCGAATCCGCTTAAATCAGCAGGTAAAGGTCCGTTTATCGCTACTCTGGTCATCTCGTGTGTCGGATGTCCAAATCTCTTAAAGTATTCAGAACATTCTCCGTATCCAAGAAAACTTCCAGGATAACATGCTACCATATCAACTGTGATAACGTCATTATAATCGTATTTAGTGTTCCACAATCCACCGTGTCCGTATTCGATACAACTTTTCTGGACATCCTCAAGAAATTCCAATCGTGTCGGCTTCCATGAATTTTTCTCCTGAGTGTAATGAGCAGCGACTGATGGAACGGTAAAACAGTTATTAAGTAATTGTTCAACCTTAATATCATCAGATGTATATTTACGCCAAAGGCGTTGTGCAAGATTTTTCATTTCTTCATGGAGAGATTCTGAACGATAAATGTCACCATTAGACCGTACAAACTGATCATGATAATCATATTCCGAACTCTGAAAGAGCCACACGGATACAGGGTCAATTTTACTGATATTTCTGATAGCATCAAATACATGACCATTATAAAATTTAACCGTTCTGTCTCGTGGAAATACCGTTACTGCCACAGTCCATGCATGAGCATTATGATCAATAATATCTATCGAAGCTCCTCTTGATTTATATTTTGGTTTGTACAAAATCTCTCCGGTTAACGTCTTCACTGTTATCGGGAAATTTAATTTCTTTCCCAGCTCAGCAACGTCGCTGATAGACGCTCAGGTATCTTTAACTGTTTCTGCTCAGGTGTTTATTTTTTTACGTCGTAAATCCGTTAAACCGTTTCCTCGTATCGCGTTTGTGAAGTGTTCTGTAACCCGTTCAGCTACGCAATTTATCCTTGACAATTTCATGGGTTTGAGATCCCCAACGTCAGGTTTATTATTTAACGGGTATACCGCGCATACAACCGCAGTCACAGGGTATGATCGCTCGTAATACGGTTTATCAATACCAGTCAGTATTCCTGGTCTGGAAATTTTACTAAGAACAATATTATCTCCTGACCTATGGACAGAATCACGTTTGTCACGAATAAACCAGGTGTCATCATCTGTCTTTACAATAAATTTTAGTAAAATAAAATATTTCTGAACAAGGTAATCAATAATCTCTCTTCCTCGTTTGTCATTCATAAAAATTAACAGTATTTCCAATTCTGAATGTCGACCAAACATGAGCCGCACCATCGTCGCGAAATTCCTTTTTGGCCTCACGGATAAGTTTTGTTATATCTTTATTCGTTAAAGCTAGATCTTGCATCGAAAAACTAAATTTGTGTTTCAGCAGTCTGTCAAGATCAAATCTAGCTGCAGAATGTTCAATCGAGGATAATTCCTGCATTATTATAATTAGGACAAATATGTATTTAATTGAATTTTAATCTTTTGTATATGATTCAAACAAAGAATCGATGCCATTGGCTTATGATCGGATATACTTCTCCTTGTAACAAAGCATGCGTAAACGAATTCTGCGGCTTTCATATGCAATGTGTTAGACAAGGTAGTTTTGGACCAAAACCGTGTATACGGTGTGGTGTTGGAGTCAGAGGAAAAACTCAACTGTGTGCGCAATGCGGTGGTAAAAAATACAGAGAGCTGAAACGATATTACGATAAAAAAACACGTATTCTGAATCTCCTATAAAGACCGAGGAAGATTATCTCGCTAGATTTTCAAAATAATGATTTAAACAAATAATATTAGTATATAAATGGAGCAAAATGAGTTTGTGAAGCATCCAATAATCACCAATTATGAAGCATCTCGTGATGGTGTAATTAGGAACTGTAGATTAAAGAAACCAGTCGGTAAAGTTAATAATACTGGTTATCTTATATTTAATACCAGTAGAAATAAAAATTATTTATCACATAGGTTCATCTACGAGTGTTATTTTGGAATCATTAAAGATGGATTTGTAATAGATCACATTGATGGAAATCCAAAAAATAACTCTCTTAATAATCTACAAGCTATTACGCAGAGTAAACATTCTGCACGCGGCAATACAGGAAGGTGTAAAATATTCGGACAGAGAGCTATTAAAGCCGTAAATGCAGAGACTGGTGAAGAAATTATATTTAAATCAATTAATTCTGCTGGTAAATACTTTAACGTAGCATCAAGTTTAGTAAAATACGTGGCAGATAATATCAGGAGATCTGCTTTTTCCAAAAGAGTTCTGCAAAAAATCATATTCCAGTATGTTAGTCTACCAGAACCTTCTTCATGAACAGTATTTTCTCATTTTGCTTTCATAGTTTCATGCAGGTGCTTTTTTAATTGATGCAATATTCTCATAGTATCAGATAATGAAGCGAGACAACTCCGTCAAGCATAATAGTAAATATCGTAGTTGTCGTACTTGTTGTACTAATGATTGCACCTTATCAGGCTGAAAAAGTCCAACCCTATAAGTGATATCTTTCAATTGTACACAAAACACATATCACATTCTCTGATTGTCCAAACTTCGACTGTAAAAACATTTCAATGAATTTAGTTATACAGATAAATCTCAACAGTATTGCAAATAAAAATCGCCTTTATAAATATTTAATGTTTTTTTTATTTTGTTGATTTTGTTCGAAAATCTCGTTTTTTGCATGAAAATGACCAAAAATCAATGAAATTCGGCTAGATTTTATAGCGCTGGTAGGGTAAAAACCCCAGCGATTCTCTAATTGATTTTGATGATTTTTCGATTTTATAGAAATCTTTGTCTAAAATATCACTATTTTTTGCTAAAATGAAGTGATTTGTGAGCACAATTTCTTATTTTTTATAAGTTTTCAGTGAGTTATTGTCAAATTATAATTTCATGAAATTTATCCAGCAGGCAATGTTACAGTCGCTGGCAACAGCTACAGATAATCAGGTAAAGCTGTTTATACCTCTCTCGCGAGCTATTGACAAAATTAAGTTAGAACTATCTCATGAATACGAACAGAAAAAGATTATAAACTTTCGTATAAGACAGTTAAGAGAGCATTGTGAAAATGAAAATGAAAGTGAAAATGAAAGTGATAATGATAATGAAAGTGGAGTTAATGTGATAATGGCTAAACAAAATCCCTGGCAAAACTAGTATACAGGTTATTTACTTATAATTTGATCTACCCGGTAAAAAAACCCCAACTATTCTGATCCTATTCGGATATTTATTTTTTTTTGTTTTACGATGACGCATTGTGATAAAACGCTCTATGATCTCACATACAGATTTATACTTAACGTTTTAATCATGTTAATCCAAAATACGTCCTATTTGGTCTGTAAGTTTGAAATGTATTCTTGATAATAACGGATTATGTACACGTAGATAAACGGGGTTTATTGGTTCAGATACAATTAACCACCCGGGAGGCGCTTGAGGGCTAATTGAATATAATATATAACCTTGCTGGGCCTGGCTAGATTTTGAAAGATCTACTTGATAGCTTCCATCAATTACATCACATACTAGATTGACTGCGATCGTTGATGTTATATTAACAATACCAGGCGAGATATGACGGCCTCCACCGTATGGATCGTTGTTATGTTTAAGAATAACCGGTGGTGGGACTATTTTTATCCACGCTGCATGTATTTTAGGGAAATATTCATCAATGACATCGTTGAGTTGTATTTTTATTTCAGCGTTATTTAATTATGGTATTATAAGTGTTTGTAGATCTTTTTCTGTTATTTTGTAATGATCAAGAAATAATTGCTTAAGTTTTGGATTTAAGTAAGGGTTTCTATTGACTTCAGTCGCAATATTTATAATACTTCGATTAGCGATATATAAATGAAATAAAATCCCATTTAAATGTTTTATTGACTCGATTATCTGATTTTTTACACCATCGTCATAATGTTGAGATAATGAAATAAGTAAACTTCTTAAATCATTAAGTGTTTTATCGTATTCAGGCTTAAGAAGATCTAAAATTTTTTTAAAAAATTCTTGATCAACAATATTTCTCTCAATCTTCGTCCTGGCGTCTCTGATGACATCAAATGCTAATCTATTTATGTTGGGGATCCTTTTGCCGTCAAAATCGGTAAAGTAATGTTCATCGTTACTTGGATCTAATTCAAATGCTATATAATACCATACATTTTTATTTCGATATTCTGGATCTCTAATGAATCTTTTTTCGCTTGTTTTAAATTCATTTTTGGTTGGTTCTGGAATTCCATTTGACCTTTGGTCTGGAGGAATATCAGGCCATCCTAACACAGATCTGATGGAACTTTGATAAATATCTACAATATAATCAGGGGAATTTATTTCAATCGCCGCTGATAATGTTGGTTCGTAAACAGTAATTGCTATTTTGGATTCTTTTCCTGTAATAGATTTAATTCTGCGTTGGAATTCATCATTAATCTGTTCTATTTCATAACTGCCCGTTGAAATTCCAACAACTTGCCAATCAGGAGTTTCATCAGGTTTATTCTTATTCGCAAATACCACTGAATTATTTGCTGGTAGTCCACCAAACGATTTTGACCTGATATTTGGCCAGCTATGATAAACTCGTAATTGCGCTAGCACTATTTCACTTGCTGGAATTGCAGTTGGAAAGTTAACGCTAAATTCAGGATTGGTCGAACTTAATGATATCATAGTAGTTTTTGACGGCGTTGTATTAGTAACGATCTTCTGTAATAGTTCCAACGTCGACATTATTTAAAATACTCCGTTATTTAATAGAACGCAATCTCATGAATTCAACCTTCATTCTTATCACAGGTTACTTTATCACCTTGGCTATTGTCAAGGAATGCTTCATCGTAGGTTTTCATTATCGTTGCGAACTCCTCATCAGATATTTTACCATCGCTGAGATACGCAGAAAGATACGATGATAGTTTAGAATAAGATGTTGTTGCTGTGTGTAGTTTTGTTATATACTCTTGTAATTTATCATTTGCGCATGTAGATATTTTCTTAGCGATAATACTGAGAATGCCTGCGCATGTTGTTGCCGTTGAAACGACAATTGTTGCAACTGCAGGTGCTGTCATTGTTATTGTTGATAATAATAATCCGGTTCCAGCAACAACAGCAGAAACTGAGTAAACGATTATATCAACAACAGCCATACGTTTGCGATATTTTTTTTACTTTTACTGTATAATCGTGGATGATATCTTTTAGTTTGGTTTGATACTCACATACTTGAGCGTATCTGTGACGTTGAACGTCGATAAGTGACTTAGTCACTTGATTCATTATACTAACAATGTCATTTAATTAAGTAATTAAGATACAGCTACGAATTCTAGACACCACCAGTAACGTCTCGGGGGCATTTCCGTTGATGTTAACGTAAACGTTTCTTTGATGCCCTTGGTTAGCAACACCAGCAGAGGATTATGATATACATTTGGTGATAATGAAGTGGCCGCAGTAATTTCCAAACCGTACAGGGATAGCCTGTATAACCCAGTTACTTCTGCGATATGTTCGAGAGTTTTATTTTGCGGTGTCCATGTTGTTGATCCTGATGCTACCGTGTACACGATATTTTTAATTTGTCCGTCTGGAATTTTAATCAGATTATTTTTTTTAACAATACTAGGTATTCCGTTAATAATGTCGTTGAGTTTCACGTTAATGTCGGAGAGTTTGATATCAACGGTTGGTGGATCACCAAACAATTCATGTACAGATTTGTTTATGTTTCTACGAAAATTTAAAAACGTTTGTACATGTCTAGTAAAAGTACCATTGAGTGTAGTCATTTCATTATTGATTGTAGCTAACGAAGTTGTTATAGGGATTTCCTTATCGTCTACATATTTCTTTGTTGCAGCGTTGAAATCTGATTCTGGTATTCTAAGATCATTAATACCATTATTATTCATACTGAGAAATTCACGCATTATACCACCGTTGACTAATACGCACTTAGATTCTTGATCATCGACGTATTTTTTTGTTGCTGCATCTGTATCTACGGTTGGGTTTCCAAGGTGTATAATTTTATTTCGGTTCATAATAATGTGACCCGTGAATGAATCACCAGCTCGCCTGATAAAATCGTTAACTGATTTACCAGAATCTTGTATTTTACCTTGATCAGAAAAAATAACGATATTGTTAATAACCGCGGTAGGAATTCGTATAAGAACATCTAACAATTGTATATTACTCGTTTTTAATCGCCCTTGTTTATCCTGAAAAACAACGACTTCATTTTGATCCACACTTGTGATATTTAATAAATCATCGATTTCATTTCTGAGCTGATCAAGAGTTGCATATTTAAATAAATCGACTTGCTGCTGAGCTTTGCGAGAAGATCTTCCATAAATATCTACCATTATATTTACTGGTATCTGTTTAAGTGTGACAACGTGGTATATTCATGCACGACATTATGAGGTGGTGTTGTTGATTTTGATACAGCATCAAGTACAGCGAGTACTTCTCGACCGCATATCGGCGGATCCGTTATTTTTTGTGTTGGCAATGTTGAATACCAGATTTTAGAACGCATTGAATTCTTACTTTGTACTGTGTTTACATATTTTAAAAATTCTTTTGGTGGTGCCAACCCATATGAATCAAAATAAATAATTCCACGTGGATCAATTGCATACGCCACCCAATGGGTGCCTGGGCCAGATTTTTTTATCGAGATTAATAATACCATTTTCTTGTTGCATCGCAACGGTAGGTAATTGATCACGCATAAAAACTCCTCTAAAGTTTTTTATATTCAGTTGCTTAGCGGCATTAAGCAAATCAAAATTGGACATAGGAAAAATCATCGAATTCGATGACGAAGTTATCGGGGTAATCTTAGACCTTTTCCGTACCATCAATATGGGGTCCCTGGTAATCTTAGACCGCGACCGTATATTGGGCCTGATAAACTTAGACGGCCCGGCTGTGGAACGTTTGGTGCCCTTAGACGTCTTCCGCGTTGTTTTGCCCGTGATCTTTTTTAAAGTTTTCTGCGTGCATAATTCCTTGACCCGTTGCTTTCTTTAACGCCATTTCAGCAGAGGTTCCAACAGCGCCTAATGCGGCTGCTTTTGCAACAGCTGGGGCTGCAGCGGCTATTAATGCTGGCATTGCTGCGAGAAGTGGAAATATGCCACCCGTTTTAACGATGTCTTTAATGACACTCGCAGAAAGATTGAGTTTTATACCTTTATTCAATTTTTTTGCTTATGCTGGCGTTCTGATAATGATAGCTTATTCGGACCACTCGCGATTTGTTCTCGCTTTAGTGATATTTTTGCCGCACAATTATTTTTTGATGATGATTGTAGCTTTTTAATCTGACCAGGAGTCAGATTGACATTAACTAGATGTGACATTTATAATTATTATGAGCGATCTAATTACATGTTTTCTACTGGGGCATCAATAACTCTCATTCGTCCACCAACACCTTCAAGTAACATCGATTTATCGCTAAGTATAACAGCAACAGCTCTGTAATTAGCAATAGCTCCTCGGTTTACGCGAGCTCGAAAATATATGTCAACGACGGATTGTCTGGTTAAATCTAAATGTTCCAGCGAAAAGTAATAAATCGGATATAATGTTGTAAAATCTAGCTGTGATATTTGTAAACCAGTATCAATATTTTGATCACGCCCCATAAATGTCATTAATCGATGATATGCACGCGCAACATGATTATTTTCAAAATTTAGCAACACTTCTTCAGAAGGTTCTTGATGTCCGTTTATCCTCAAAGAAACTTCACTAATCCCAAGTATGTCAAATATCATATTACTTTGTGTTTGATTATTTATTCGTGTAGTATTTTGAAGCGCGATAAATATATGCCGTGGTGCAGAAACACCTTGCTGTGATGCTATTTGCCATGTAAATAAACCATTAATGTTACTCTGGATAGAATCTGTTGTCATTGTCAACCATGATAACATCGATTTACCACCTTGGCTCATAAAAGAAAGTAAATGTTCTTCTTCAGGTATTGTTGGAGTCATTACTGGCATCCATAAAGAAAGTTTTGTTAGTACTACTTTACCATGAAGTGCTCTAGTTGTAGCATCATTAGCTCCTTCAACGTGCCATATTGCATCATCGTCGATACCTTTTCTTACAAGTACAACTGTATGTTTGGCTCCAAAAATAACTTTTCTAACATTTCTACAAAATCCAAATATATGTGATAATGGAATCGCACATGAAAACATTCTAACTTTCAACATTGCTTTACGTGTTGCAAATCCTAAGTTAAAATTTGCATTCATCGATGTGACTTCAGTTCCAGCCGCATTTAGTGTTACGTTTTTACGCTCAGCGCGGTCAGAAGTATCCTTTGCAAACATCATTGATGGACCAGCTGATCTTGAGTAATCATCACTATATCGCGCAAGACCAAGTATCGTCGTGACAACGTCAATATATTCATGACAGATCTCAATCTCTCGTCCATCAATGATATATGCTGCACCTTTAAATAACACCCTAATACCATTATTAACAAAACCAAATTGATCATCGTTTCCGTATTCAGTATTATCTGCTTTAAAACTTTTACCTTCAACCTCGATAAATGCTTCAGCGGGTAAGAAATATCTGCTTGTATCTTGAACTTGTATCTCAATTCTTCCACGCTTGTCAGGTACACGTGCGTCATAAGAATACTATTGATAATCGCGCACAGATTCATCTTTTAAAACTGGTGCATCCATGTTAAACGCGGGATCAGATATACGCTTGAACATCTTTATTATTATCGTCTTCGTCTAACACGAAGACCGCTTCCTGCTATCAGACTAGCGGTTATATTGTTTCCTTTTTCTGACATTGATACATCAGTGTTGGTAGCCAACTCCGCTAGTTTTTGATTAGCAGCTTGATTTATTATTTTACTGACATTTGCGGGCATCACTTCAGTGCTGGGTAATTTTACTGGCTGAGGTTTTCGTCGTATTAATCGCGCTAGTCTATCCTTGATTGCTAGCAACATCACCAACAGCGCCAATACCTTTTTCACGAACAACATCAATAGCTTTCATTCCTAGTTGCTTTGCAAGCGGTATTGCTTTTGGGGCTATCCTTCTAAATAGACCTTGAAAAACATCACCTAGTCCATCTCCGTAGGTCGTTTTGTATACTGGTAATCGTGAATTTATTACCCTGACCATGGTTGGTCTATGAGTATTGTGTATGATCATATTATTATTAAGTGATTTTATCACTAATTGCATCTAATTACATACTCAGTCACTGTAATAATCATCGGCGATTTCATTAATGAGGGATCGATACACATTAATATCCATAACACCACCTGTAAATAACCGTTTACAAATATCAGCTGCTTCATTAACAATTTCTGGAGAATTGTTACCAGCTCGTTTTCCGCCAATGAGAATTTCTAGTCGATCAACATCAGCAAGGACGTTATTGGGACAAGTAATAAGGCCACTTCCTAAACCACTTCCAGTTGCGCCAGGATCTTGATATTCTTTTTCCTCACTTGTTTTTTCTTTTGGTTTCGATGATGTTTTTGCTTTTGGTTTCGATGATGTTTTTGGTGATTCTGGATAATCACGAAGTGACCCTTCCCACGTTTGTGGTTGTTTTTGTTGTTTTTGTTTTTGTTGTTGTTGTCTTTGTTGCATTAATTGTCGTTGTTGTTCTGGCGGTAATTGTATAAACGAAATATAACTATCTACTACATGAATATAATTTATATATTTTGGATCATCATTTCTGGCCTGATCAACTTTGTAATATATACGAAATATCCATTTGTACCAAGTATCACGACTTACAGCTTTATCAGCATGTTCAGGTTTTAAAAGTTGTCCTCGATTATTATAGCTTTTCACAGCAATCGCAACTAATTCTCCTACATTTTTAACAACTGTAATACTAATAATAGCATCTTCGGTAAATCTGTCACCTATATCAGTTCTTTCTCTTGTTTGTTCTTCTAGTTTTTCTGGTTCTTGTGCACGATCCTTTATATCACCTATTTCACCACGAACTTGTTCAATACCTTCAAGTATTTCTCGCATTGGTTGAGCAGCAGCTATTTCACCTGGAAGCTCCCGTAAAATCCTTTTTGTTTTCTTAGTTCGCTATGCTATTTTTCCAGTTGCTTCAACGGTTTTCTCTAATACAGGAAGAAGACCTTTAGTTGTTTCTGTAATAGGTTTAAATAATTGTTTTGTATCCTCTGCAAATTCAACTTGCGATTCCTGACGTGATTGTAGTTGTTGCTTAACTAAATCACGGACGGGTAAATATTTTTTGATTGCCTCTAGTCGCTCTCGAGCTAATCTAGCTGAGTGTGGTTCTCCAATCATTATTGATAATATTTATAATGGCTGTTTAATGTACAGCAGCAGAGAGGGTGAACGACCAATACTGAGTGACCAACGCGTAAAACGAAACAAATAAAAACGCGCGTCAGAGATAAAGTAACTAGTTAGGAGGTTGTGGTTTTCTCGCGGACCTTATTTTTTTCAGCCTTCGTAGGAACCTTATTTTTTTATAAATAATGTCTCAAGCAAAATGGTCTGTTCACCCTCTCTGCTGCTCGACTTTTTCAAGGAAGACGCGAGTGACATTGCACTGTATAACCCTGCCTATGGTTAACTCTGAATTCTAAAACTAAACCATGCCTTCAGAAAAAATGTAACAATGTTTGACCTATTTTCTCTCAGTACAGACTGTTGATAGAACAAGGCGCGTGTTGGTGCTGCTTTATTGTTATTTTTTCCCCCGCCCTTAGATTTGTGAAAACTTTGCAACATTGTTTGTAGCGTGTGCTCCGAAACACAGGGCATCTCTTAAATTTGGAATATACAGCAAATGTTAAACAGTCAGTCGACAATATATATCACACTACCTTTTTATGAAACTGATAAAATGAATGCTAACAATGAACATTTCTCACATATAATGTAATGTTGTCTTCAATATCTTTGTCCTATAATACCGCGAAAAATAACAGAACTAAACTTTTCGTTCTCAACTTTTCTGCAAGTCACTTTGGGGCTACTAGATTGTAAAATATAATCTTCATGAGGTACCAAACGAATTTCTTACGTCGTTGGTCTTGTTGGTTCTATCATTCTATCAGATTACCACCGATTTTTCTCTCTCATTCTCTTAGTCTCACTCTGTAATGAAAATGGTATTGGATATGAGACAATCACATCTTCAAGATCGCTAGTACAAACTTCTACCAACACATTGTGAAAAGTATTGTGTGACACAGATCGTCATTGTCGCTTGGTGTCCGCTTTCTCCTTGGAAAAGTGTCATCGTTTCATCTTGATTACAAACTTTGACTAAGTTTTACACACTGCTTGAACTCTTTACATCTCACGGTGTAGGTGTAAACCATCGTTCTCAATTTTCTGAATTTCTTTTGGGCTGAATCAGGACTCTCTTGGTTTTGTGACAGAAGTGGAGAACATTGATTAAGGCTCGCTCGTGTCGTCTTCGAATGGATTAGAACTAACCCTACAGCTCCTCTGTGTGTGTGTGTGTGTGTGTGTGTGTGTGTGTGTGTGTGTGTGTGAGAGAGAGAGAGAGAGAGAGAGGAGACGGTATGATGTTGCCTCTTACTTTCTTCTAGTTTCTCACCGGAACCGTTTCATCTTGATTGCAAATATTTCGTTTGACTAGGTTTCTCATGCAGCAGGTCATTATATAAAATTAGTTTGTTAGAGTTTTTAGCGTATTCATTCAGTTCTCAGTCAGAAGATGGACGAGTCAACACAGATCGACCTGCTGGTCAAAGATTTGCTACGAGTCATACGAAAGCATAATTCACAGGCGAAAGTGTCAACCAAACTTACCCTTCTGGTCTATGATTTGATGAGAGTCATAGAAAAGTGTATAAGTCCTGATGAAGTGTGTTATATCTGTATGATACATGGGCTTTTGTCGCCAACATGTCCGCTTCGTCCAGTAAAGAGAAACAAAAGTCAAGATACTGTTATCGTTGTCAGGAGAAAGGACACCGGGCTTCAGAGTTCCCTAAGAAAAAGAAAAGAAACAAGAGGAGAAAGTGGAGAGGGGTTCGGAAGAAGAAAGTGCTGATGAGGAAGAACTTGTGCCAATGAAGAGATGGAAATGGAAAAATGGACTATTTGAGCCAATGTGTTGGCCTATAGCCTCAAACGGGAACTGGAAAGAAAGCGTAAGTGTCTCTTGGTCTTGATTTTTATAATAAGAATGGTGCATATTGATTTTGTATTGTCACCGCACGAAGATATGCTCTTTCACCTCTCTCTATCTCTCTGGATCATGTTTTCGTTGGATTTGAGATGGAAGGGATGTTTCCCTTCACGTACGCACTTCAGGCATGCAAATGAGATAAAATTTGTCAGTCTCTCCATCCATCATTGTTATGTCTTGATTTTTTCTAAACACTTTAGATAAAATTTCACAGGCTCTTACACTGACGCAATAGAATGATTGTGTGTTTGTTTCTTTCCCTTAACAAACACTTATCCCTTAACAAAAAAAGTGTATGTGTGTTTGTGTTCGTGTGTTTGTCTCCCCTTGTACGTTTTACGTGTTTGTGTGCGCTCGTACTTTTGTGTGTATGTGTGTGTTTTTATCTTAACAAAACAGAACCTTATCCCTACACTATGTAGATAGCATATAATGTGGGTTTTTTTTTTTTCCTTCCCTTCTGTGTTGATAGTAGGCATTGTGGTGGGGTTTTTTACCTCTTCTGTGTTGATAGTAGATATTGGTGTGTTATTTTCCCTTCCCTTCTGTGTTAGTAGTATATGGGGCCACCTTAGCGACCATGGGACATTGATATTAAAAATGAGTATATCAAAATTGGCGACAATGGGACTTTAACATGGGGAATACAGGACCAGCACTTTGGCAACAATGGGGACTTTAACATGGGAATACAGGGCAACTTTAGCGTCAATGGAAATCCAAGTCAAGAAGGTCGTGGGTCACTCTGGTGTCAAGGGGAATTTAATATGGGAAATTTCACATGGAGTGAATGGAGATTTGAACATAGAGACAAGAGATGGCGCCACTTTAAATGTCAATGGGACCTTAACGTTAAAAATGGGTATATCAAAATTGGCGTCAATGGGAATTTAACATGGCAATGGAGCCTGGAGGTCAATGGGAATTGAACATTGGTGACATCATGGGATTTCTAGGGTCAAATAAGTCTATAGGGTGAAATGTAGTTGTAGGGACAAAGGGTTGACAGGGACAAACATAGACATATAGAAATAAACAAATACACATCCAAACAAACAAGACGGAAACACAGAAAAGAGGACAGAGATGTTCCAAAGAAAGACTCACAGATAGAATAGAGACTCCAATAAGAAAAGTCTATTGTATGGGTACAAAACATTTATTCAAGTATATACATGGGTTCTCTGGCCTGTTCTATGGTCTAAGAACTATCCATTTAATAAATAAACATTTGGACATGAAACAAACCTATTTACAAGTTATTTAGTTCTTGGTTCTAGAAATATTACTTTTAAAAATTAAAGTTCATGCCTTGAAAAACAAACCCATTTTATATACAACGTATATGCATTTCATAAAAGAATTACACTTTTCATACTACAATTAATGTCCATTTTTAAGAAGAAAGCTAAAACAAAACAAGTAACAAACAATCAAATAGGACAAAGATCATGTTTCTCTCTATATCCGTCACACACGTTGTTTAAAATCTGGTCAGCTACCACTTGTGTCCCAGCGTAGATTTTTCCCATCACGTACTCACTTTCATTCGTAAATCTGCTCTTATGTCCATTGTGCTAAGTAAACTTATCAATAAGCAGATCAATGGCGGTTATTGTCTTCTTCCCATAAAAATACAACGTATGCCATAT
This sequence comes from Megalonaias nervosa, assembly GCA_016617855.1. NCBI lineage: Eukaryota > Metazoa > Mollusca > Bivalvia > Unionida > Unionidae > Megalonaias > Megalonaias nervosa. The sequence goes on from JAECUM010025616.1 coordinate 34,066, forward strand.
GAATGGTCACTTTTCCATCGGTGATGTCAAATGTTTCTCTCATCGTCTGCACGTCTTCAATAGCCCTCAATGGTTTGGAAGAAGTTAAATCTGCAGGTGTACTAAACTCGAGACACACAAAAGAGTTCAAACTGTCGTGATACATAGATAGGCTCAAACGACATCGATCTTTGACTTGACACTGACGTTTGAGTTCCTCTAACAGTGAGTCAAATAAGTCCGTAATGAAACCTGCTGCTTCCTTGGCTGGAACGTCAGACGCAAAGTCTTTAAATTTCACCGTGTAAGTGTAAGTTGTCGTCCTAAATTTTCTCGAAGTCGCCGTCTGAGTCATTTGGATGCTAAAATACTCCTTTAGGTCTACTGAATCCTTTTCCTTCTTGGACTCACTTTGCTGTGACGGTATGGTGGTGAAAAAGGTCAATGATGTTTGTTCCTTCTTTGTTTCATCTGCGTAGAGTGATCCATCTTTCTCGCCGTTTGTCCTCGCAATGAGATGTCGTTCTTGGAAGCCGTCCCTTTTTATACTGGTTGATATCAGCGTGTCCATAAGGTAAAGTCTTTTGTAGTCTCTGGAAGTCCCACTGGTTGCACATAGTTTTCCATGGCGTTAGTAAATAAACAACTAAGATGTGGTACTGCATTGGTGATGTGATCGTGAGGCACAGCATCGCACTCGAGTTTCTCGTTGGACTTGAGTCTTACACTCGATACTTGCAGTGTGAAAGGATTCATCTTTATCGCCTGGCAATGGTAGTCACAATGAACTATCGGTCTTGGACGTTGTTCCTTTTTATATGCTGACCAATATCGACGTGACAGTACGGTAAAGTGAAATGGTTGGGAAACCGAACTCGCTTCTGGTACACGATTTGATAGACGTTTTCCAAGGGCCAACTGACGATTTGGTATGTGGGCAAACGTACAATCTTGTGCGGTTCGTGGGTGGTCACCCTAAAATTTCGATCCTGTCCAGACTGCAAGGCTTCTTTCAAGACGCCAAAGTTCACCAGTCGGCTGTTGCAATAACTGAGAGTCAATCCTTTCACTTTACACTCCGTGTGCAGTTCTCTTTGTGAGTCTCTGTATTCGTAGCCGTAATGTTTGGGGCCGCCACATGCGAAACTTAGAATCTTGTTGTCGGGATGCTCGTCGGTCCAGGCTCCTAAACGGTCTCCTTCGATGACAGGATGCTGTTGACCCGGGCGATCGATGTAGATGCAACAGTCCGTGGCAAAATACAGTACACGATCGCCTAATTGGTGAAAAGCTTCGTACAATTTTAAGCGAGCATGGACTCTCATGTAGGCTGCAATGATGACATTTCCAAATTCGTCGGCTTCTAAGTCCAGTTCTTCTTCATAATTGACTAAGATCAAATCCTCACGAACGACGTCCACGTGCTTCATGTATTTGCTTTTGTCTTGAATGATCTGGAAATAGCAGGAAAGTTCTGTCAAATACTACGTCTTGGATAAACAAGGTCTCTGTGCAATTTTGCCCCACAAGCAATTCAACATCACTTTGGCAAGCGATCTCCTTCCTTCGTTTTTCTCCACGTGGTCTAAAGTAATGCCTTCCTGTTCCCAGTATTTCTCTTTCAATTTCTTTTGGTCTTCGGGAGTGTGGCACCAGGAAGGATAGCCACTGGCTTCTTGTTTCAATCTTAGAAAGGCATCCACGTAGTCTGCGAAAATGCCTTTCTGAGTCTCGTCGCTCTTGTGGTATTTTTTAGTCTTGGGAAAGTGGTAAATTTCGTACACTTCTAACAGTTGTTATCCTAGGTCCAGAGTTTTAAACAATTCCATGCTGTTGCACGTTCCCGTCAAGGCTCGTTCTTCCTGGGTGTGCTGATAAGGTTGGTCTTGGTTGCACGTTTCGGCACAAGTACGACACAAGGGAAACATCAGTTTTCCTTGGCAATGATGTGGTAAAACGGGATGGTACAAGTTCGTGGGAGGCAAGACTTTTCACTTCATCAATTCATCGTATTGTGAATGTTGTCCACGTCGATGCGTTCAGTTAGCAATTGCAGGTGCCCTGCTAGAAAGTGACAGTATTTGCACACGTAAGGATTCAGCAAACACACGTCTAAGGATCGAGTTTAGCACCCCATCAGAATGTTGGTATTCGTCCGTCCTCCGTACAATCTGTCCCGTGGGTTCAGTGGGTCCACCAACTTGCAACTTTCCACGGTGATTTTAAACTCTGGATCGGTTTTCAAACGGTTGTCGTACTCGTGTTCCCACATTTCTACCACTCGGTATCATGCTGTTCTAACTTCAAGCTACGCTGACAAGTAGCCTCGTACAATTCTTCCATGGTACGTTGTAAAAACTGATTTTTAGTGTCACGTTGAGGGCAGCAGATGGGACATCCGTGAAATAAGCATCCGTTAAACTCGTACACGATCTTGGGGTTTCTTAAGTCCCAGCCATCCACCGAATACCTGCCAATGGTCTTTTCGCCTCCTCCGTTGCGGGCATGTTGGATCCATTTGTCTTCCTTGTCGCACAAGTAATGTAGCCAGAGTAGGGCTTTGACCGAGTATTGACGTTTGACAAATTTCGTCGTTTGAGGGCTGATGACAGCCAGGGTGTTTTCGGAAATGAATCGTTGGCGGTACACTAAGGAACACGCTTTGGCAATGGTGCAGACTTCTTTCAAAGAATCGATCCCTCCGTGCTCCATGAACAGTTCTCGAAATTTTCCACAGCAACGTCGTAAAATGTCCACGTCGGAACGACAATACTTTAACATTTCTTCCTGAAAGTCGAAGGGGTCCGAAGCGTGAGTCTCGTACCAAACGTAGAAAGCTTCTCGTTGTTCGGTACGCATGTTGTCAGGGTCGTAGTAGTGAGTCTTAGGCAAATGGGGTAGAACGGCGTGTTGTTTGGCTTCGGTATTGAAAAAGTGCGGGAAATAGCCTTTGGCCATTTCTGTCATTCCAAACGTTTGAGGCATTTGTCTTAAAGGCATGGCCATGTAACTCATCGAATCTTTAAACTGCACTTGTCCCACTTGCATGGAAATGATTTTGGCTCCGTTCAAAATGACTTTAGGACGTTCGGTACTTTCTTCCGTATAGTATGTGAGAAGAAATTGCCCATCGTATACCGAGAAATTGTGAGCCATCACCGTGGCATGTCGATGGAAATCTCTGTAACGTTCGATGTCCTCTTGGCTCCACGTCTCGTCGATGGGGTCTAAGATCCATTGGGCGAAATGGGCCAGTGTGTTAGGTCACCGAAAATTTGTTCACGTCCTCCAGGAATCTTGCTGCAGTCAGGGCAATGACGAAGGATAAGCTCTTGGATGCTCTTCTCGCATGCTCGATAAGCCACGCAAAAATTAGGCATGTGAATGCAAGTCTCTTGCATGCATTCGAAATCAAAAAAGATGAAATTGCTTTTCTTTGTTCATCTTCCTCTTGATATTTGGAATGGTATTTTTGAATGTAGCATTCGTGTTCCAAGTCCACGATTTGGCGACAAATGTGACATCTTTTCTTTCCTGGACAAACGTGAGTCTCGGCACAATTGGTAGGTATGCCTTGTAAACAAGTAGGGCACAATCTCAGGAGTTGACAAGCACGTTTCCGCTGTGAACCTTTCGTCTTCAAATGCTGTTGGTAACAGGTTGGATTGATAAAAGTGCCCTGACAAGCTGGGCAAGGCACCCGTTTTTGTCCTTCGTCAAGACAGGGTTTATAGGCCAAACACCCCTCACATCTCGATCTACAATGCTTGTGTTGCTCTCGATTGTTATAGCCATTGTCACATTTGTCCCAATAATATCTGTATCCCAGGAATCCATTGATGTTGGTAATGGCATCAAAATGTTCATCGTGATGATAGACGTGAATGTATTTTCCGTCTTTTAAATTGTCACCTCGAAACAACAGAAGTCCACGCACTTTTTGAGGGTGCAATTTCAAGGTGTAGCGTGGAGACAAGACGTCTTGCAATTTTTGCATTTCAGGAATGCCACAAGCGGTGTCTTTGGATATCCCCGCTTGCTGTAACAGAAGTTCTGCTTCTCTTTGTTGTTTGGCTCGGTCAGATCGTTGAATAATTTTCCAGCTCTTTTCCATTATTTGGTGTCGTTCTTGTCGCCATACGTTTGCCCCACCACGATGGCACGGGCTAAACACATCTTGTCTCGAGGATTTTTAATTTGGACAAGGCTCTTTTTGGTGCTGCGAAGGTCGTCTACCAATAACACCTTTTTGCGTCCGATCCCTTGGGGAAGAGAAACGTGGGTCATGAACAGTGTCGCTTTTCCATCGGTGATGTGAAACTTGTCGGTGGATTGTTGGACGTGTTGAATCTAGTCGATGGTTTTGGAAGGTGTCTATTCTGATGGGGTGCTAAACTCGATCCAAACGGGGGACTTCAGACTGTCGTGATAAATGGAAAGTCTCAAGCGATCGTCTTCTTTGGCTTCACATTGCCGTTTCAGTGTGGTTAACAAAGAATCCCACACATCGGTGATGAACTCTTTTGCTTTCTTCAGCGGTATGTCGGACTTGAAATCTTTAAACTTCACCTTGTACGTGTAGGCCGTAGTTCAACATTTTCTAGAGGAGCGTTTTTCCGTCTCTCGAATGTGGTAATACTTTTCGAGTGATAGTGGTGACTTTTGGTTTGGAATAGGCTCTCTCGGTCTGGTCGCAGACGTGGAAGGTTTTAGTTCAGGTTCGTTCATGTCTTTGATTTGAACGAACACTTCTTTAGTGTGTGAGGCGATATGTCACGTCGCTGCCTGTTACCTTCTTCTTCTCTCTCACTGAAATCGTGCGATCGTTTCATCTCGATTGCTGATTCAGAAATGATTTAACCAAGTTCATTCTTTCTGTATATATACCCCTCTCGACCTCTTGTTGTGACAATGACTTGGTATATTTCGCAAGGGGAAGTGAAAGTTCAACTGTTAGAAACCCCTGGCTGACTTATGTGAATGACAACGGTGCATCTTAAACACCTCATGCATCTTGACGACCCTTCTATTCAAACCCTACCACGAAAGAAGAAAGTTGAAAGAAAAAACAGACAGTCGGTGTCATGAAGAGAGCTAGAGATGGTACTGTGCCGTTAGAACACGTACGTACTCCAGAAAACCACGCTACTCGACAACGATGTCTCCTTCTCTCTGTCACTTCTACTTTGTCGTTGACCACGATGTCTACAAACCCTGATTTAACACACGTTTTTCTTCATTTGATATTTAAAAATAAAATACTAAACCCGTTTTTAAAAGAACTACCCTTTTTCGACAGCAATGACGACGTCTATTCCTGCTCTTACCACTGCTGCTGCACCTACAAAGATGATCTTTCCTAAGACCAAAGTATGAGACAGAGCAAGTAAATTGTATAGTGGAGCGGAGGTGTCTAAACAGCAACTGTCAAGCCCCTATGCTCCACTTCTGTTTGTGATAATAACTTGCGATACTTCACATTTTCTAAAGTGGAAATGTTTACAAGCCGTAGTACAAAAGTTATGTGTCTCTAACTTTTGACACTTGCACAAACCCTTCACTTCATAAGAGTCACGAGAAAAATATTGCAGTGTATAACCGTGCCTATGGTTAACTCTGAATTCTAAAACCAAAACATTCGTTCAGAAAAAATGCAAGAGTGTTCGACCTATTTTTTCTCAGTGTGCTGCGAAACACAGGATATCTCTTAAATTTTCTATGTGAGAAATGTTCATTGTTTTCATTCATTCATCGATTTTATAAAAAAGGTTGTGTGATATTTATTGTCGACTGACTGCTTAACATTTTGCTCTATATCCTAAATTTAAGAGACGTCCTGTGTTTCGGAGCACACGGTACCAACAATGTTGCAAAGTTTTCACAAGTCTAAGGGCGGGAAAAAAGAGCAGCACCAAAACGCGCCTTGGTCTATTGACAGTCTAAACTGAGAGAAAATAGATCCAACATTGTTACATTTTTTCTGAACGTATGTTTTGTTTTAAGAGCTAACGATTGACAAGGTTATACAGTGCAATGTCACTCGCGTCATTCTTGAAAAGCCGTGCGGTTGTTGCCTTTCTGAAAAAACGGTAGATCTAATATTAGAAATTCTTTCTGTGACACATTGCAGTGCAAAACTAGGATAAGGCTAAGATACCTGAATTGTACAAGCTCAAGTCAACTCAAGATTTTATTTCATCCAACGATTTACTGATGGAAGAAAAAAATTCGTTCTACAATTTTAGGGTGTAAGTTTTGGAAAATAAAATTACATGACAAACGGAACAGTTCACGTAATATGGTGACTACTGATCACAATTTTGGAGAGGTGTCTTCCAACGGGAACAGATGCCATTTGATTTCAATCAAAATTACTAGGACGGACGGAGAGAGAGAGAGAGAAAGAGAGAGAGAGAGAATGTTATTCCTACTTTTAAAAATATCACGACTCTTACGTTTGTATGGCATATTTTCCTTACGAAATTAAAAAACACACATCTCATTGAAATAATTACTCCTATA
>JAECUM010025617.1:0-41392 GCA_016617855.1 Megalonaias nervosa
CTGATTTCGGTAATATCTGACTCGAATCTCTATATTTCATCATAAAATGTAAATACTCATCTGTTTTAATGCGGTGTTAGCGACGACAATATAGTCTTGAATGCATGCTTATTCAGTATAAGTAACCACATTTCTCATATCTCTTTACAACAAAATTCTACACAGTGTAGAGATCTTACAGACATTAAATAGAATGCTTCATACATTTGATCACCTACAGGGGATCCTTCATTCCGATGTGCGGCTCACTGTCATGTCTTAGTGCTAAGACATGGAGTTGCTTCCTGTGGATGCCATATTTCAGTTTGCGGCTCAGTGACATGTCCTACTGCTAAAAGGTGTAGTATCTGGGGATGTATCATTTAAGTACCGAAAATTGCCTTTCGCACATTTCAATACTACAGGCAAAACATTTTACTGATATGTCAAATTTTGATATTTATAAGCACGATGGACATCTAAATCTTAATTCCACAGGCAACATGTTCATGATATGTCATATGTTAATCCAGCCGTTGTCTGTGTCCTTGCCTGCCGTTGCCAGTGTAATTCCTTGTGTCTTTGCCGCCATTGCTAGTGTATGCCTTGGTGCACATTGTGTCTGTTTGCCTGCCGATGCTAGTGTGTTGCTTTGTGCACATTGTCTGCCGTTGTTTGTGTCTTTGTTTGCCGTTGCTAGTATATAACGTTTTGCACATTGTGTCTTTGCCTGCTATTGATTGTGTATTGCTTGTGTCTTTGTCTTTCTTTGCTTTTGTCTTTGTCTGCCACTGCTAGTGTATTGCGTTGTGCACATTGTTTTCAGGGTTTTTGGTTTCAGTGTTTTGGGAGATTTGGTTTTCGGTGTTTCTGGATTTGGATTTTGCGTTTGTTTCTTGGTGTGATTTGTGTTTGTGTTGATTTTAGCTGATGTATGTGGTTTTTTTTTCAGTGTTTGTAACAGGTGGTTTGCTTTTCTAGTTTTTGCGTGTAACTAAAAGTGCGCAATACATTGCGCTACAAGACAAACATGGAAAAACAAATACAATGCACTACTGATGGACGTTAAAAAAATGAATATACCAAACATGGCATAAATTAGGGACATAAAGGGAATAAAGGCAATACCGGCAGCTTCATGCTACTCATCCAGTCGGAAAAAATATTTGTAGATGCATATTAATGCGCAATGGGCTGATTACAATTTAGTTTACTAATACTGTTTGCTTATCAAATTGCTTCATACCAACATTTTAAAAGCCATGCTATTTTTAATGTATGTGGTATAAATATCAATACGGCTTTTAAAGTGTTGGTATAAAAGTAATTTGATATGCCAATAATACTGGTATATAAAATTGTATTCCGCCCGCGGAGCATAGATACGCATATATCAGTATCGTTTCAAGAGGAGGTTATGTTTCAAAAGTAGGCCTTCGCTTCAATACTATCTAATATTTTCGAAATTAATTAAACATGGTACAGAATTACATTGAAATCCGCTCTGCTTTCCCTTGGTTCTCTCTCTCTCTCTCACACACACACACACACACACACACACACACACACACCCCTAATAGACAAAGTACGGGGAAATCTATGGAATGAGAGAGAAAAAGTAAGCTAACCCTGCACCAAGTAACCTAAAAGAATTTGCGTTTTCGTAACGCTTAGGTATACACGTTCCATGGGATTTTAATATACTGTTTACAATCTCATTTATACAAAGTTGCAATAGCCTGTCGTGGTCATACGGTACATATCCTGGTTATGAGACACACATATAGTGCAATCTATATAAAGCATTGTTGGTTTCCTTTTTCTCCTTTCTTCGTATTTTATAGAACCTATTAATAAGGTTCTATTAACAGAGTATTTACTATTAAAATGTCCAATGGTCTCCCCTCTTCACTCATTCCACTCTCACACACTGTGCTGGTTGGTAAGGCAGCAGACTAATTGAACAGTAAAGAAACATAGGGATGGGCGATAAATAAATGCCTTTGTGGGTATGTCTTTCAATCCCCACTACTACCACCTCTCTCTCTCTCTCTCTCTCTCTCTCTCTCTCTCTCTCTCTCATCGTAGGAATGTACTGCCAAAAATCCGTAAAAAAACAAACAGTGACAGATTTTCGTCTGTATTATGCGCCAATGTCTCTCGACCTATGAATGATGGTAAAAATTAAAGGTACACACTGACCAACGCAAAGGGGAAAGATGGAAATGGAGGATAGATACAGTTGTATGGGGTGGGGGCGGAAATTTGTAGGGAACAATATATTCAGAAATAAACAACAAAACTGGCTGTAACAGGTGCAATATGTAAGAGTTGCAAGTTTTGTCAGGCTTAAACAAGTTAAAACTCTTGGAAACATATGAGATTATGTTAATTCGTATCTGCATAATGTTTTGCTAAGATTTTTGAAAATGGTATACACGTCATTGAAAATGCATCCATTGCGATTGAGTAACCTTTACCCCTTTGTACTTTTGTCATAGTTATATCTTAAATGCAAGGGAGTACCATGTTCTGTCCTCGTCAAAATGACATTATGACATAGTTCTATATGACAGTGTGTGACACACATGCTGAAGTAAGATAGAAAATATATTTATTTCATCAAACGTTAGCATTGATGTCTATGGAAAAGAAAACAATTGGTACCGTGATACCGGAATGTCACATCAGCCTCCCCTTCTAATCATTTCAAGGAACCGATGTCAGTGAAATGTGTAGTGAGATCATCGGGCATGCGTATTTCTCTAAAACGTTACAAATGGAAAAGGTGAGACTGATATTGAGACTATTTTACCAAACTGAACTAAATGTAGTCTGGACACTTATGACTATATTTTACGAAATCGAACTAAATGTAGTCTCGACACTTATGACTATATTTTATAACATATCGAACTAAATGTAGTCTCGACACTTATGACTATATATCACTAAATCGAACTAAATGTAGTCTCGACACTTATGACTATATTTTACTAAATCGAGCTAAATGTAGTCCCGACATTTATGACTATATTTTACCAACTTGAACTAAATGTAATCTCGACACTTATGACTTTATTTTACCAACTCGAACTAAATGTAGTCTCGACACTTACGACTTTATTTTACCAAATCGAACTAAATGTAGCCTCGACACTTATGACTATATTTTACGAAATCGAACTAAATGTAGTCTCGACACTTATGACTATATTTTACCAAATCGAGCTAAATATAGTCTCGATGCTTATGACTATATTTTACTAAATCGAGCTAAGTGAAGTCTGGTTACTTTTGTCTATATTTTACCAAATCTAGCTAAATGTAATTTAGACACTTGTGACAATACTTTACTAAATAGAGCTAAATGTAGTCTAGGTATCTTTAACCATATTTTGCCAAATGGAACTGAAAATGTAGTCTGGACACATATGACTATATTTCAATGTTCCGATACGATTTTATTCTGAGAAATGGGTCTGACCTACATTGGAACCTACCCTGCATGCCCTAGCGGGAAATATAACCTCAGTGAAATTTAAGGCCATTCACTTGACTTGTAGAACATTTCTGTTTATGTTCACGATTGTTATTAACTGCTTGATACAAGGAATACTTAAAACTATTTTGAATTTCTGTTGATTTATTCTCTTGCTGGTGTCAGAAATAGTATGTACTCATTTCAATATTTTCCCAAAATCTAAACGTTTGAGAAGAAACATATAGTCATGTTGATTTTCAACAACCGACCCAAAGAAGCAAGTAGAATATAATTACATCCTTATGTCCGGGATCGTTTACTTTTGAATGGTATGATTTGCTAGATAATGCGATTTATCTTGAAATAAATCCCATATTGTGTAAAAGTCATAATCATCATATTTTGTCTGCGGCAATGACTGTTGTTACGAGTGAACAACTTCTTTTTTTTCATGCATTGGATATTCGTGTATCAAGTTTTCTATTGTAATGGGGTGGGTGTGGAGGGGACTATTAATATGAAATGATATTTAGTGAAAAATAGCTAGTAAGTAAATCAGGTCTATGAACAACCGGTTGAGTGGCTGGGAAAGTTATGAAGTTTGAACAAAACTAAAGTCTATGTATAAATGTGGTAACATGTTGTTTTCTTGCAAGTAAATTTTGCTCATGCTCGCTATATCATTTCCATTGTCAACTCTTCGATTTCTGAGGTGAGTAGTGCTTGCATGCAGTTAAGCTCATCCGTTTCGGACATAACTAGATTGTGCATATCGTCCGCAATCCCATAATGCCTGAACTAAAGTGAAATCGGACGTCCTGGGTCTTTTCCATCGCATGCTACAAAAAAGACAACCTGGGATATGAATAATTGCTCTTTTCAAGGGCCCTCTAGCCAGCGGTCGTTACTGTCAAAATGATTTAAATGATGCCACAATGACCAGGGGTGTCATCACTAACAGTGACATAAGCAATGATTTCAGTTGCAGGAATAACATAACAAAATTAAATGTGTATTTAACTGACTGTTCAAAAGTCATTGACTGTCATTTTCAACACGTATCATTCAATAAGAATCTCCTCATCACAATGTAGCCATATGTTTGTCGAACAGAAATGCACCCATTTGGGAAGTATCACTACAGATACCCCCGAGTCTCTTTCGGAAGTCGAAATTATTCACCTCATTGCTGAAAGAGATTACGATGCTCTAAATAATGGACGTGATCGATTTCACAATCACTTTTAATTTAGCTGTAAATAGCGATGGATCCAGTTGTTTTCGTTTTAATTTTTTTTATGTGCGTCATGAATAGAGCATGTAAGTTTAGTTTGCTACAAAATAACTCTTGTTAACAATAATGCAGATTTGTAAACAGGGGAAGAAGTTAATTTACAATTTTCAAACATCTTGAAAAGTTGCATATGTTCGTTCCTGCTAATAATGATATCATCTAATGTGACGTTTAGTGCTCTGACGCATAATCTCGTGAAACCTGACCTCTCGCGTGGCTCTGTTACATCTTCTCCAAACTTTAATTTTTGTTTATGCTTTTTATTTGTTGCGCCAAAACGATAAAAGCCTGCTCTCTGTTGATTTGGGGTTCATTTTTCGGCATTTGTGATGGCATATACTCTTTGATTACATACATACATACATACATATATATATATATATATATATATATATATATATATATATATATATATATATATATATATATATATATACTAGAGGTTAACAAGATTGACAAATTTGTATTCATCTTGATAGGGAAGAAGAAGAAGACATTAAAGAGGCCAAAAAATGGAAATGCAGGTCTGAATAATATGCACAGGGTCCGATAAACTTCCAAAATGAAAAGAAAAACCGAGTAATTCCGAAAGTAATATCGCCACTGTGTAGTCCGTGGAGATAAAAGTGGTATCGCCACTGTGGCGATAACATTCTTGTCCCACTGATATATTACAGTATCTCATTATGAAATGCATAATAAGTTGTTGTATTTGTAGGATGGCGTCCTGGTTCGCGTAAACAGTGACTTTTTCCATCAACTGATTGAGGCGAATGTCCTACATCGGCGCCTGTTAAAATATAGATAAAAACAAACAAAACAAAAACAAACACAAACGGAAGTCAGTTTGATCGAGACTATGTCATTCAACGCAATAATTTACATCAGATTGATGTAAATTTTTCGCGAGGAGAATACATGAGTTCACCTCTAATGGGTGTAGTTTTATTACAAACAAACGCCTTGGTCAAAATGCTATATAATCATGCTTAGAGATCAAACATACACTACAGACCAAGATGTCAACGTTTTAACCCCATAATCTTGATTAATTTCTAAACACATTTCATGAAAGATGTTGGAACAACCAAGTCGGTCACCATAGTGAGTGAAGCGCCAAATTCAAGTTCTCTAGCAGAAAACTAGTTCCTAAATTGACGCACTATTGACATCGGATGTCACATTACCTGTAAAGGCATAAGCAAAACTAGATGTAAGTGTTGTAATGTGTATTAGAACATCTTGAGCGTCAAGTACTACTCTGATGCAAGTCAAATGACTTTTAAATAGTGTGTAAAGTGAGACTCGGGATGCACCAAATAACTTCTCTTTCTTTGTTTTGTTACAGTCCCATTTGGTAGCATAACCTTTCCGCCACTGCACAGTTCAAAGCCTCACAGCTCGCTTCTCCTTGATTTAACATAATAAAACAAATTACTAACCTCATACTATCAAATGCGCCAAAAAGTTTGTGCGTATGTTATTACTTTGAAGATGATACAAAACATTATGGACAGTTGGATTTGCATTATCTAATGCAATAAGGAAATATGATAAGTGGAAGATCATTCTAACAGTGGCATCGCTTCTATGTGTCCTCGTGTGTATATTACTAGGTTGCTTTGACGCTTATTATTAATTGGTTTTGTGATCAAATCAATTTAATTAACTGATATTGTACTCAGAGCAATTTGTTTTGTTTGCAGCAGTTAGGATAAGATTGCAATTGCTTCTTATAGCATCACTACAACATACGACGCAACCCACACTGTAAAAATAAAATAAATTCCTATTGTAGCAATTGAAAATATAAAATACATACCTACCTATTATACATATGAAACGTAGCACATATTGTGGAGAAAATGTACATTTAGCCATCGGCACAGAAATATCACAGGAATAGATGTCATCGCACTAAGGAGATGTAATAGCTGTTGCTATGTTCAATACCCTTTTTAACAATTGCTGATGTGTCGCTAGGTAGAACCTATTGAACAGTTGGATACTTGTGAACTGAGGCTAGTCACAATCTATTGAACAGTTCGTTAGGTTTAACGTATCGAACATTTAGATACTTGTCTGTGTCGATAGGTACAATGTGTTGAACATTTGGATACTTGCGATGTGTCGCTAGGCAGAACCAATCGAATATTTAGACACTTGTGGTGTGTCGCTTGGTACAACGTGTTTAACGGTTTGATGTTTGTGATGTGTTGCTAGGTACAACGTTTTGAAGAGCTGGTTGATTTGGCTAGGTTTCAGGTTAATGGTGTATCATATAACGGCAAACAACAGAATATTTAATACACGCATTAACTAAAATAATACCTTTTCCTTGTTTTCTTCTCTTTAAGTTAATTCTTGTATTTGCTAGGGCTTTTCATAAATGTCTTCTATATCTTCCATAATCTCTGCAGTATCTATTTCTGGCATGTGATTAATTCGTTCAAATTTGCCGCAACGTATTTTTAGCTCGGAAAACAATGTATTTTGTTTCTTTCTTTGGAAGTATATTCATTTGAAAATGACTGAATACTTATTGGGTTTTTATTTATCTCCTTTGGGTAAAGATTCATGAACAATATTTTTCCTCTCTAGTTTTTGCAGTTCTATTTCTGACTGTTATCTGTTTACTGTGAAGTGTTGACTGAGTTAAATTCATTAACTCTTGAGGATTTTCAATATATCTCTGCAAAACAATCAAAGACAGGTAAAGATAAGTTCAAAAGTCACTAACTAAATATCACTAAGAATAGCAGCCAAAATCTCACTGAATACAGCTTATAATTGCTAATGGTACAAATAGATTAATTCAAGGTCACTACCTAAATATCACTTTTATTGACTAGATTGACGGCTATTACAGACATTCTTCCAAAAATAAGGTAAATGTGGTTTAACAAACATATATTAATGTGGCTGGTAATCGATGCTATGATATGAAAATCACATGTACAAAGTATCTTGCACAACAATTTGGATGAATTCAAGAAACGAAATAGCTGATAGGTTAAATGCATATAAATGCGCTAGTAATATAAATACAGCACGGTCAATGAAAAGAGAGTAAAAAAGATTCTAAAATGACATTATGTGAATATGGTAGATTTGCTCAAAAACGTTATGTGACTTCGAATCTGTCATATACATTATTGAATAAAATTACGATAAGAAAAGGAATACAATTATCAAATAATTTCAGTAAAAGAATTGAAATGGATACAGTGTTAAATGCTCTTCTCGACAAAATCAACACTGTTATTCAATTATACAATACGAACTGGACATTTTACTCTACCATTGAATTATAAAATAGAATGATCAAGGAGTTAGACGAGAAAGAAAGACTATATATATATATATATATATATATATATATATATATATATATATATATATATATATCCAAATTAATTGAATTCAACATACCAAAAATAAACATTCTCGCAGGATTTGCATGTACCTCAAACCAAATCACAATAAATACAAGACAACGGTTATGGGCGGTACTAATTGTATTAAAAGATTACACGGTGTGCTTGATAAAATGGCAGACTTGTATAGAGTTATTGATTGTTTTAATGTATTATACAATTAGCTTGGTAAAATGGCAGACTATTAAAGAGATACTGATTGTATTAAAATACTACACGATGAGCTTCATAAAATGTCAAAGTTGTATAAGATGAAATGAAAGCAAAAGTTCCAAAATCAATGATCTTTACTGGGGGATGATTTAATTCAGTTTAATTCGACAATCGCTTGCTATTTCTGTGAAAAAAATGACAATTCCACACGAAGAAACTAGGACCATCTGAGAGGCAAACGGAGAGATCCAGTTCGCAACGTTTGTAATTTAAATTTCAAGTGTTCAAAATTCATACCAATGTATGTGCATAACTTGTTTTGGGTTATGACATCCACCTACTGATCAAGAAATGGGTGAGACGAGATTATGATCATGAAGAAACAATCATACCCTACAACGAAGGGAAATAGTGTTCGTTCAACAGAAAGTAAAAAGAGATGAAAAGATGTAGAAAGAACAATCATAGCTGTAGATTTATGAGTCGAGCACTGAAGCAGATAGCAAAATAAATGAAATCATGAGTTTGTTAACACAGTTAAACTATTTTAAAAAATGCAACTTAAACATCTGAGTAATGAGATTGTTTCATTACGGGTACATATATAGATTCCATTAATTCAATGAGACAACTATTCCACCTATTATAATTCATTTGGTTCTCTCTAGGAACAATAAGAAAGGTAAATTAAATGGGAACACTTTATACTTATTTTTTTCTGTCGTATGAATTAATAACATTAACTTTTAAGTTGTCCAACAGATACAAAGAAACAAGTCCTTCACATGCATTACTTACGAGAGGTCATCTTTTGTTCCGTTCGTTTTGTTCTTTCACATAAACGTTATTAGACCCTAACACGTGTACTTTTCAGCACGTGTTTCACCCCAGAATTTGATAACAACAACAACAATAATAATAATAATAATAAAACACGTCTGCGTCTTATTCTCCTTTTCGCTTCCTCTCCCTCTTTCATGTTCCTCCCTGCTCTCTCTCTATTATCTCTCTCTTCTCTCTCTCTTCTCTTACTCTCTTCAACTCACCATCTTTTCTCTTTCCCATCTCTGTCTCTCACTGTCTCTCTCTGTCTCTCTCCACGTCTCACTGTCTCTCAATCTCTTTCCCCCTCTCTATCCCTCTCTCCCTACTCTCTCTGTATCTCACTCTAATCTCTGCCTCTCTCTCTCTCTCTCTCTCTCTCTCTCTCTCTCTCTCTCTCTCTCTCTCTCTCAGGCACTCTCTCTTCTTATTGCAGCCCTCCTCCCTCCTCCATCCGCTCCTCTGGGGTGAGTTTCAGAGACTCGTCATCTGCAGGACTAATTCCAGAATGAAGAAACTAGAAGGGTTCAAAAATAGGAAAAAAGTTCTGGAAGAGTCAAAAAATGATTTGACCTGAGAAACAACTGAATTTTCGCATAAACTCAAGATTTACTTTATCTAGAATCCTAGATATCAGACTGCAGTCATATGGTCCATTTTAATGCTGGACGAACGCAGAGAGACTGAATGATGGACGAGTATATATTTGCTGGCCTATAAGTATAAAAATATTATTACCTGGCAAGACTAAATTTGTTCCTTGTTCACATATATATCTTTTGACTAATGTTATTGCCTTTAAATATACGTTTTGTGTATGCTTTTCTTTAATTATTTGTTTTCCAATAGCGTGCGTGTAAACGAAATAATACAAGGGAGTTAACACAAAAACACTTTTTCATTAATCTAATTCTACTTGTGGGGATTTGTGCCCCTTTAGATTAATGCACAATCTATCTTGTATTTTTATTTATTTGTTTATTTAAAATAAATAAATAAAAAAAAAAAAATAAATAAATAAATAAATAAATATTTTTAACAAAACACAGCATATTTATGGAATTACTTGTTTCACACTAGACGATATTTAATTGTTCTATATTAAGTCAAATTGAGTATTAGGCTTCTATATGTCAAAAGACAATCATATAGTTAACAGGTTAAAGTTCGATGCATGCAATGGTGCAACTTTACTATATAGGCTGTTTAAAATTAGTGGGAACGGTAACTTATTTTGTTTTGTTTCGACAGGGGGAATGAGCATTATTTTTCTGTTTAATCATTTCTCTCTCTCTCTCTCTCTCTCTCTCTCTCTCTCTCTCTCTCTCTCTCTCTCTCTCATATGGAGAACACTGTTATGTATATTGTTATCTGGTCGAACAAGACTATGTTTCTGCATTTTTGTTTAGCCCGGTGCGCCAATTCCAACCCATTTATTTATTTTTTAAGGAGGCATTGAGACAATGTACCTCTAACTTTATTGTTTGTTTTGGAGGGTTGTTTTGTGTCCAGGGGTGGGGGCTCTTAGTTTTTTCATTACAAAAGCTATAATTCCTTTTGGTGCCCGTATTCGTATTCTTTGGCACCTTTTGCATACTTTTCAGACAGTTAGCACATACAAAAACAGATATTTATGGAATTACTTGCTTCACACTAGACAATATTTCATAGTTCTACCTCATAAAACACAGTTATAAGGGAAAAAATAAACAACATTGTGCACCACAATTAATTATCAGTGACTGTGGTATCTCTACAAAAGGAGGGATGTTTTAGATGTAAACAATGTAAAAATATTGAATTATTTTTCTGCAAGTGAAATGAAAAGTGAGATCATACTGTAATGACTACCCGGGTATATGAATGTGTCTATATTTCGTATTTTGAATTTCTAAATAGTAGCTATATTATTGAACTATAATTTTTAATTTAACCTACGTGAAGTGAAGAAAGACAATATGGGAAATAAATTTGCTTTTGATATAAATATTGATAATAATACATTCACACTTATAAATAAAACATACACCAAACAAAGACAGCCGTTAATAATATTCTCAGATAAAAAAGACATATGCAGTCTTTACAAACATAATTCTAATTGGAGGAAACTTTAACTGAGTCTTAGATCAAGACAAACTCTTGTATCGATTAACATCACGGAAAATGTGAGTCATAATCAGCAAACTGAAGTAACACCTAAAACCGCAAGAGATAGTAAATCAACTGAAAATAGGCAAGAGAGGTTAAAATATGAAGAAGAACTAGCATAGAAATATATGAAAACAACAATAATAAAGCACAAAAAGGGCACTTCAAATCACCAAAAGATCAAAGAATGCTTCCAAATGACGAGAAGAGACAGAAAAAGAAAGATATATCGTATAGACGTATTGAGACAATCATTACCAGACCCAATCAAAGGGATATAGAATCAGATGTGTTTGAACCAGTCGTAAGAAACAAAATAAGACGCATTCTGCTCTCTAATGTCAAATCGAGAAAGAATATAGATGTAGTAAGGACAGCTATTGCAACGCATTACAAGGAGGAAGGTGTGACAGTAACATTCGTCCGCCTCATAAAGGAATGACCCCAACGGGATGGATCAAATATATATATATATATATATATATATATATATATATATATATATATATATATATATATATATATATATATATACTAAATGTACTGGACAAAGATTTTGAACTGAAGATGAACAATGAATCATTTTGGAGTTCTGGAATAAAATGTAGGGAATGGATATCAAATAGCAAATGGAGAGAAGGCTACCCACCTGAGGAAACGCATGAGAAATACAACATGTATTCATAATGAGCATTGTCATATGACTGGTAATTGCTTCTTAATTGCACTTATGCTCATTATTCCAGCATGGAATGTACGTGGTATAATGTCTAGCACGCAGAAACTAATTGAATTGTTACCAGGCACAGATATATTTGTTATCACTGAACATTGGCTTTGTACAAAGAATCCAACGTATTTAGATAAATTACATGATGAGTTCAAAGTAGTAGCGATTCCTACTGAAGAGATACCACAGTGCTATTGAGGTTGGGGTGTGTGTATTCTGTATTTTATAGGTCATCACTATGCAAATTATGCACCTTGCAAACTGATTTGCCAAATATTATGGCGGTGAAAATCTTAGTGAGAGAGTTGGAACCTATAATTTTGATTGCAACCTACTTTCACTCGACAGTTAGAACTGATGATGCATATGACATATTTTGTGAAAATGTTTTTGAAGTGTATGATAGATATTCTGTTGAAAATATATGCATAATTATAGGCGACATGAATACAGATCTTGTGTGTAAAAATCCATCCAGAAGAGACCTTGCTCTCAGGAAAAGAATAGAAAAGAGAAACATAGTTGCTACGTCGCTGATAAAACCTCATGAACATTACATCACGTATAGATCAAAAGACATGTCACGAACGTCCATACTTGATTATATACTAATACCTGAAATAATCAGAGGTGGTATAAGAAGACACATAGTAAACGACAAATTTGATTTCTCAATATCGGATCACCTACCTGTTACAGCGGCACTTGCAAAAGATATGTTGAAGGAAAATATAAAGACACGTGTATTTCCAAGAATGAAATGGAACTTGGCGAATCCATTAGAATTCAGCATGTATGAATCTGACGTCAGTGCATTCTCGAATTTCACCTATGAGTGCAAAAAGGTAGAAGATATAGAAAAGTATAATGAATTGATTACCAAGAGTGTAATAACTGCATCAGACAGATATATTCCAAAGTCGGAATTTAGATCGCACTTGAAACCATTTTGGAAGAAAAGTGGCCTTGATAAATCACATCAGGATATGTAAAAAGCGCGGAGAATCGATCAAAGCAGGAAAAACTAGAAGCACAGACTGTAACATCAAAATAAAAATACAAGGAAGCAAAAAGAGAGTTCAGAAAAGAAACATAGGCTAGAGAAAAAGGTATATAAAGAGTGCATATTTGAAGAGATATGAAAGAGTGCAGAAATGGGAATAGACGAATTCTGCGCAGTCATACGGGAAAATAGGAAAGATAAATCAAATTATGGTAATATTGTATTTTAAGGAGTAGAATCAAATAATGTGTCAGCCTTTGGAAACTATACTTTTCTGAATTATGCGGTACAACAGATAAGGAACATAATGATTGTGTCAAGATGAAGAATATGTACGAAGAAAGCAGACTAGAGACTGATAACAGAAAGTGTAATCCTATTACAGAGGAAGAGGTGGTGCAGCATACCAAGTCTCTAAAAATAAAAAATCACTAGGCATTGATTGCGTATCGAATGAGCATTTAAAGTATGGTGGAAAATATTTAATCAGGCATTTAATTGCCCTTTTTAATTACATGATGCAGTTTGAGTATTTGCCTAATGTATATAGATATGGGATGATTATACCGATATACAAACAAAATGGTAAAGATACAAAGGATCCGATGAATCATCGTGGTATAACATTGACATCTTGTCTGGGAAAATTCTTTGAAAAAATATTGATGACCAGAATTCAAAAGTATTTAGACAAAATAAACTTTCCACATCCTTATCAATTTGGATTTCGTAAGGAGGCTGGAGCTATTTCTGCTGCATTTACTCTTCAAGAATATTTGATATACTATACTAATCATTACTCTAATGTATATGCTGTTTTCATGGATAATTAAAAGGCATTCGATAAACTGTGGCATTGTGGACTACTAGAAAAATTTAAAAAGTTAGGAATTAATGCAAAAATATGGAGAATAATCGCCCATTCCCACACACAGTCAAGTAACTGTGTAGCGTGTAGAGGATGTATCTCTAACACATTTCCGTTACGGAGAGGCGTTGGTCAAGGACGTGTAATGTCCGCTTTTCTTTTTCTCATGTACATAAATGACCTATTGAATGAACTAGTAATGACTAATTGCGGGATAACAATGAATCAGATGAACATACCTGGCATGCTTTTGGCAGATGACACTACTCTACTAAGCTCTTCGCCGAATGGATTACTTATACTCGTGAATACAGCTTATCAGTATGCACAGAAGTGGAAATTGAAATGTAACCATAACAAGAGTAATTGGATGATATTTAGTAGAAAAAATAAAGTGTACGCATCAAATGGAATTACTGTGGGGTTACGGGATATTCCTAGAGCAAAAAAAGTGAAATATGCAGGGGTTACTTTTTCAAAATCAGTGAAAATTAATGATCGTATAGACTATTCCTATGATAAAGCTAAACGTGTAACAAACTCACTATACACAATTGGTATAAATGCAAATGGAATTAATCCTGTAGTTTCTGTGAAAGTCTGGGAAAGAATTATATCGCCGTCTGCTTTGTATGGCTCAGAACTCTGGTTTAATATATCATATCAGAGCATTGAATCGTTGGAGAAAATACAACGATATTTCGTCCGGAGAGTACAAGGGTTTCCTCAAAGATCGCCTATTGGATCTACGACATCATGTTTGGGGATGATTTCAATGGAAGGTAGCATAGATAAACAAAACTCGTATTTCTTGGTCGCAGGTGCAGAACATCGGCAAACTTAATTGCTAAAAAGTATCTCCTCTGGACTGTTGGAAATTTGATTTTTAACCTCCAACATAGCTACAATTCTTTTATATATGATATAAGTACTGTACTTAAAAAGTATGATTTAGAAGACTATCTCAACGACTTCATTTTCACTGGAAAATTTCCAGACAAAATAACATGGAAAAAACTTAATTGGGACAAGAATACAGGTATTTGAGGAGAGAAAACATGAAATGAGTATCAGAAATCCATCAGAGGGATTCGGTAGATTTTTTAAAAATTAATCCAGGACTAAATATGCACCACCTATGGAAAGTCGCTTGCACTGACTCAAGCAGAAAAATGGAATATGTGACATTGATTCGTATTGGAGGAATGCAAGCAAGACCTGGACTGTGTCCCCTACGTGGCAAAATAAGTCATGACCGTCTTTTGCAAATTTTGATGAATTGTCCCTTAACCTTAGACGACAGAAACCACTTGATGGAAAATCTATTTTCGTATATGCCTCCAGTGATTTACCGTGATTTCTGTGATCAGATCGATGATGATATACTGATTATGCTACTTGGTGGGACATCTCAGAACGTTTGGAACTTGAGGCATGGATTAATGTGATCAGACTATCTACGAAGTATTTCATTAAGATAAAGGATATTATATATTCGATTCAACAGATAACTTACACATAACAAAAGGGAAGAAATACTTGTACCGGACTGCAAAGCGATTAGGATACTAACTATTTTTGTTGTGTAGTTCTATTTTCAAATGTTGAAACATATATTTTTTCTCTGTAGTTATATTTTTAAAAGCAGAAACATATTGTAATCTATCTAGTTTAGTAATGATATTAATTTATTTATTAGTTCGCTATTACAAGTAATTCAGAGGACTTCATAAGTAACGAATCCACTTTTTTTGTGATTCTATGTATAACATTGCATGTCTATACTTTGTCTTAAAATCTTCAGAAAATGGAGGAATAAAAAAATATGAATGAATGAATGAATGAATGAATGAATGAATGAATCTCTCTCTCTCTCTCCCGCGACTCTACTTCACTTCTCACGTATCTTACCACTCTCTCGTATATTTCTAGGCCCCCTCTCTTGCGACTTACATTCTCTCCATTCTCACTCTTTTGTGTCTCTGGTCTGTCTTAATTCGTCTTTCTCGTTTCTTGTCTGTCTCTCTATGGTCTCTTTTCTCTCTATCGTCAATCTCTCGTCTCTCTTATGTCTATATATCTCTGGTCTCTCTATCGTCCCCATCTCTCTCGTCTCTCTAGTTTTTCTATCGTTTTTTATCTTCCGCGTATCTCTGGAATATCGTGCCTCTCTATATCTCTTTTGTCTCTTTCTGCCTCTCCCTTCTCTCCCCAATCTTTCTCTATCTCTTGTCTCTCTCTTGTCTCCCAATCTTACGCGACTCTCTCTCTCTCTCTCTCTTGGCCTTCTCAGTCATGTGCCTCTATCTCTCTCTCTCGTCTCTATATCTCTTGCGTGTCTATCTTCCCTCGCATGTCTGTCTGTCTGTCTGTCTGTCTGTCTGTCTCTCTCTCTCTCTCTCTCTCTCTCTCTCTCTCTCTCTCTCTCTTGTGCGTGTCTCCCGTGTATATACCTCTCTCTTTCTCTCTCGTTTCTTCTCCCGCTTCCTTTTCTCGCGTAGCTCGTCTTGCATTTCTTTCGCATTTTGTTTATATCTCCTCTCTCTCTCTCTCTCTCTCTCTCTCTCTCTCTCTCTCTCTCTCTCGTATGACTCTCTCCTCCCTCGTCTCTGACACCAGATAACATCAATTAATAAACGATTGTCAGCATGAGTTTCAGTGATCTTACTCTTGTGTCTGTGTCCGCGGGTGAAGATACAGGTTCATCAGTTTTCACGGAGCTGCCCTTGGTTGAGAATGATTGTGTAACTGCTACTGCCTTTCAAGATCCTATTGCATGAGAGTTTAGATGGATATCCAGAGGAGTAAGCTTGTACGCCCAGTGATATAGGAGTATTCCAAAGGAATAATTCGTTTAAAGGTAATACTGGATCTTAATAACGAGAAAGGCAAAAAATTGAGGAGCTGAGACAGTCCATGTTCGAAACTATGGACGGCACCAAGAATTTCCCTCTTGGGGGAAAAACCTAATTGAAGCGACGTCTTCATACACGTGGTGGCGATTCAAAACCGACCAAATTAGCTAAGGACATTCATGGCCTTATATCATGCTTGGAAGGTGAAGGTCTATACGCTGTTAGTGACATAATTACATCATCGAAAGGTGGTATGCGTCAAAACACAACATTCGCGTCAGCTAAGCCAGACTGAGGCCAAAGCGAGACACCCGATTCCCCTACACAGTCTATTGTGACTAGGAATAGAGATGATCCATCTGATTCGCAGAGTTACTCTACACAATTCCAGTATGGAACAATGATCGAAGAACTGAACTGGATAATTAGTTGTCTGCGAGCCGAACTCCTTACCTTCAAAGAAAGTCAATCTCGTATAGGGACGATCTTAGATGGTAGTTATAAAAACTGAACCAGTCAATTAATACGGTATCCATGCGTATAGAAGACGTTGGCACTAAGATAAGTACCTGTCAAGTTCAAATTAGTAGCTTGCAGCATTCTGTTCTTGTCAGCAGATTTAACGGCTCAAACATTTCAAATACAAATGCCGCTCATAAAGGGTCAGAGAGATTACAGCCTAATTTCCTGGGTAAGCTAGCAAGTACGTCTCCTATTGAACCAAGAGTTCTCTGGTGTATATGTAAAATCAGAGTCCAAATATATCACAGGGTATAGTTCCTGCTACAGCCAATCCTTCATCAAATGTCATCAATGGCAATACCGCTCCCCCTGCAGTTAACAATGATTTGAATGGTAAGTTTGAGCCCAAGACATTCAGTCACTCTATCACTGGGCAAAGTAACACTCATACAAATAAAGATGTAGATGTAGTTATTATTTTCCCAACAGTAGTACAAGGTCCAGGTAGTAATAGGTCAAAACTCCAGTCAGCAGTTCAGGGAGAAACGATGTTGATGGCTCTACTAATATTCCCATTAGAATCACATATTCAAACGGTGAAAAGGTCAAAAGTCATTTACTTGGGTACGATAATTCCAACAAAGATAATTGTCATAATAAAGCTAATCATGTAATTGAAAATGATGATGATAAAACTGAAGTTTCATTGGAGTAGCTAGAAAACGATCGAAAAGATTCTATGTAGGTAATATTGATCCATCTGTAGATGAGAATACAATTCAAAAAATTTCTTGTGAAATGAGGCTTTTAACCCACATTCAATAAGAATTACGAAAAGTAAATAACCAAGTTAGATATTCGTTTGAATAAATCTGAAAAGTTCTTCAGATTTAAGGAAAGTCTCAGAAAAGTCATTTTGGCCAAAGCGGTTTATTGTTGACCTTGGCTATTTAACAAGCAATCGACAACGATGGTCTTAATGGTTAACAAACAGCTGAGTAAGAAATCATATACCTAGTCGGTTAGGTGGTTTTGCCCAGCATAATGATGGCTGTGCTAAACTATAAAATTCTCACATGGAATGCCACCGGTATTATGTCGAGTGCCTTGTATCTTAGCCAAATATTATTAGCACGCAATAAATGGATATCTGAACATTGGCTGTTTCAAGAATAACTCGGGTTTTTAAACTGCATATAAGTCAACTATAGTTATACTGCCACTGTTGACCAGGGCATGATATGGCCGTTGCGAATTATGCGTGTAAAAGGGTGTGTGGCTATTTTGTGGCATATCAAGTACAGGTAATGAAAAAGCAGACAGCGCTGCTAAGATGCCCCTAACCCTAGAACCATATGATTTTAAAATACGGTACACTGATTTTAAACCTAGTATCAAAGAGTGTTTACGTCAGTAGTGGCAGGCATCATGGAATGATGAAGTGAATAACAAACTTCATGCCATCAAGCCAACCCTAAGAGAATGGACTCCTTCCTACAGAACCATCCGTAGGAAGGAGGTAGTCATTGCAAGAATTAGAATTGGTCATATTTATATAACCCATTGCCACATACTAAAAGGAGAAGAACCACCAGAGTGCGTTTCTTGCAATGAACCATTCACTGTTAAGCACTTTATGATGGAGTGTTTCGACCTCCAACCTACGCGAGATCAGTATTACAATGAGCATGACATGAAGGAACTCTTTGATACAATAAACTTGACTTGTATTATAGAATTTCTGAAAGAAGTAAACATTTATTCTAATCCATAACTTTTATGCTATCACCTTGAGCAGTTTTATGTAATGTATATGCTCTCCCTTATTTTCAATACATTTTCATCTGTCTTCATTAACACACACCATTTACATTCCCCCGTTGATCGAGAAGCTTTATTTGTTACCGGTATCATCTTTTCATTTTACTTTCAACTCTTTGCTTTAATATCGCTGGTCGATATAAAACTTTTTACCACTTTTAAATGATCCTACATATAACCTTTTGTATGGCGCTAAATAGCCTAACGGTGCTGGTGCCCCGTAAAAATACAATCAATCAATCAATCAATCAATCAATCAATCAAGTACAATAATGATATCGCTCCTTTAGAAATTGACGATGACAGCATTGTCGCTTAGGTTAAGACCAGATCATAAAACATTTGTTTTTTATTTAAGGTTATTTACCGCCAAAGCAAGCAAGTGGGAGCAAAGACTCCGCGTGAGCAATTGGCCACCAAGGGGTAAGTAAAAAAGCAAGTCTAAAAATTGTTTGAACACGCATTCATTACATTACATTGTATTTATTTTGCTTTTGTACTTTCTTGTGTTTTATATTGCCTTTCTCTATAGTGAGTTGTACTCAGTAATTTTGTAGGCGAGGAAAGCGTGAGAGTTGTGCAACCCCACCTTTTGACATTTATGCTTTGCTTTATAGTTTTCTGCATTTTGTTTATTTTTGTGCTGAGTCTAAAAATGTTTTGCTTTAATGTTGCATTTTGAAATTATTGGTGTTCTTTTCAATTAATTTGCTAGTTTTTGTGCTGTGTCCAGAGACACAACATAAATGCTTTACCATATTTTCAAATGTTGAATTTTCTTTTCATATTTATTATGCTAGTTCTGTGCTGTGTATAAAGACACAACCTACATGCTTTGCTTTATTTTTGCAATTTGATAGTATTTGGACTTCTGCTGCTTTTCCATTTTCAAATATTTGGTTACAAATTTTGCGTAAGGTTTTGCATACATCTTATTCTGACTTGAGCATGGCTAAGTTAGAAACATACTTCAGAACAGAAGTAATCCGGAAGGGGGAGGAGAGGATGCCATGTGCGCACCGCTTCCCGGGATATCAGATTACAGATTTCGCAAATGTTAATGCAGGAGAACGGCGGAAATTTTGAGTCATATATACCCTAGAGGGGACCAACTACTGTTAGAAGACGGGTGGATAACCCTTTATGGCAAAAGAGTGCTAATTTAAAGCGCTCAACCTATACCGAGGGAGATTGAGAACTACCGACATCCATATTGCCGGTCTTCCCTCTGAAATAGAAAATAAAGAACTCAAGAAAAAACTGGAAACCACATATAAAGTTAAGGTTATCAGGGACAAGATGGCTGTGGTACTGGGTTTCCCTACCGTACAGTCCGGAATAAGGATAATGACAGCAGGTATGGAACAAGCGAGAATAATATCACACTTCTCTTATGTTATAGGTTTCGTAGCAAGAACATCGTATAAAAGGTGCGAAAACTATAAGGTATGCAATATGTGTAATCGAACAGGTAACATGCCTAGGAACTGTCCAAATCCGGCACCACTCAGGACCGGAGATACCTATACAGATAGGGTAGCCCAAGAAACGGCACCGAAAACAGTAGCACAAGCTGATGAAGTACAAGATGTTGAAGATGTAATAACCACACTAAGAAATAGAACCATAGAAGATGATGAAAATGTCGGGGATGAAGCAGCCATTCCAGGTACGAATTCTACTATCGCGCCATGTATGCCGTGGGAACAGTTTAGAGGATATGGCGTGGATGCTTTCCAACCGGTGAAAACAAAGAAGGGAAAGAAACTGAGGAAAGAAGTAATAGAAATCAGAACGGAGAATATAATAAAGTACAACCCATACCACCTACTACAGGATTTGTCAGAAGAGATTTCAGCAGAACAAGAAGACGAGAATAAAAATGAAAAATGACAATGAAAATAAGAGAGGAAAAAATGGAGGAAATAATAATAATAGGGCAAAAGAAGCGTCCTCGGTACCCCTTAAGAGGAAAAGGGTAGGTACGCCAGAGGAGCCAGTACAAGTCCAAATGGCTAGTGAAAGTAGGCAAATAGCGCCTCTCATGGAGATACCGAGGCATAAAATCACAATACTGGAATACATGGCTTGGAGTGAACTACAAAACCATGAGACGGAAGAAACTACCTCGGGGTAAAAAGATACAGGAAAAGGGAGTGAAGATGGAAATAGAAAGGATGACGGAAAACAATCTGGAACAGGGAGTGAAGATGGAAACGAAGTGGATGATGGAAACCAAACTGGGAACAGTATGGACCAGGAAGTCGGAGAAGAGGATACAAAACTGGACCGGTGAAGGTCCACTTCTGTATAAATCCTTAGTGAAGAATATTGTAGTTTTTAAGCTTTATAAATAACCTTTCGAATATGAAATAAAATTAGAATTTGCAATACTAAGTTAAGTTATTAAGATGGAGAATATGATACCTTAAATATGAACGAGGAAAAAGTAGAGCAATTGAAAGCCTTTTTGAGTAAATGCAATAGTGATATGTAATGAAAATCGAAATGATGCATATACAGGTAAAGCGTGGGCAAGTAACCACCATATAACACAGAGTGAGAACCGATCACATGGTTTTGTGAGTTATCCAACTCTGTTATGTATATGCTTCGAACCTTTTGGGTTTCTTTTCGAAGGTTCATATATGACACGAAGAAATCTTTTACAACTTTATGATTCGAAAAGAAAGAAAATATTTATTTTTTCTTGTAAATGTGGTCCAGTTTCTGTAAAAGAATGAATATATATGGACCTTCTAAATGACTCATGACTACGTATTTCGAATTTTGTATGTTTTATGGATTTTATAGTCCATTATGATACTACCTAGTTATAATAGTAAAATAGAGTACTAACCAGCCGGGGAGGTTCCTCGACTGAGCTTGTTAATGCCCTTTTAATATAAAAAGCACTATAGGAACAAAACTGTTTTTACACTTTGGGCAGGGATCCATGAATAAGGGAAATAAAAGGCATAGATCCCATGGGGGCTATGTCACGTGGCTCTAAGCGAGGTATAAACGTCCATGGATGAGCTAAAGAAAACGTTTTTCATGGAAACATGGACAAACAATGCAAGAGAAATAAGAGGCACAATTTATACTTTTCTACCTCTCACAATAATATCTTTGATCTATCATATCGTCTTTGTTTACTTTTTACATTTAAATATTTTTTGGCGCTTTTATTTAGAAATTAAACTTAAAAAGACGCATTTAGAGGACACGCACAACAAAGCAGACAAAACAAAAATACAAAGCTTTATTTTACATTTTATTTTCTTACTTTTAATACATGTAAAATATATGCGTCTGTATTTAATTTAACTGGTACAGAAAACTACCAGATACACATGTGTATGCATTGAGGAAATGAGGTCTCAGTATAGCAATGTATATGCATGTATCATAAAAAATGTTTTAATTTTTGTTTTCTTTTCTAATGATATTTGAAATTATATGACCATAAAAATAAGTTGCCAAACAAAGGCTAATCCAAACAACAACAACAACAACCCACAGGTATAGCAGCCAGTACATCCGTACATTATGGCATACACATCACATACATGGACTACCTCTCGCCAAGGTCACTGTAAATTAAGACTGTGCACTGGAAACTATCCATAGATTTCATGTCAGTGGGTGGAAGTTCGGTGTATATACTAAGTTTACCAAGTACTGGAATAGAGACATAAATAGGGGGCCTTTAAATGAGGAACGCTAAAGTATGACCCATCTGAGAAAGATACAACTAAATGTTTTGAAAAAAAAACACAACGATAAGAGAAACCCAAGAAACAAAATTTACATAAAATAAATTTTCTTTCAAAATTCTTTGTTATTTTTTTTGCAGGAAACAACATATTATATCGCTGGGTAGAACACAAACACATAAAATCCTTTAACTGTTTCGGAAAAACCCAGTGGGGGGGGGGGGCACAAACGAGGCCTGTAGGTTATCATAGTTAAAGGTGGAGGGAGTGTCCACAAATAAACAAGTTTATTACACCAAGTAAGGGGAACTCGACTGAATAATACTCAGAATACAATGACAAACCGCATGGACTTCACAATTTGTATGCAGACTATGGTATCATCATTCTTATGGGTCACTTAACTCTAATCCCAGTATTCCTTTAACTGACACAAGAAATAATTTGCTGCGTTCCATGTTCAGTAGTAACAATCTAATTTCGTTTTGTGCAATGTTGACGATTGTCCAGGTCCTCGCTATTTATGTGTTTCTTATTCTGGTGTGAGCATGTCTTTAATTGGTCATATCGTATTTGACCAGTCTAAAGTGGATATGGTTAAACAAGTAATGATCATTGATGATGATACGTTAAGCTTTTAGAATCACAGACCCATACTTAGATCAATAGAATTTTAACTTTATTCCACGATTGGATCGAACTTCAATTGTTTAAAGTTCAATTGGGGAAAGGTTGACTCTCGTATACGACAAGAATATGAGGAAGCGTTAGACAGTAATCAGAAACCATTAAATCTTTCATTCTGAATAACGGGAAGCAAATATACCCAATGTATAGCAAAGTTGTCAATGCTGTATTTACTGCAAGCAAATAAACCCTTCCTGTTTCAAAATTCAGACTTTTTAAAAGCCATTCTGGAACTGCACAAAACCATGATCAAAAGAACGCAAGAGTGGATACAGCAAGGAAAATCTAATTGCAATGCCATATATTTTTCATTTGTTATAAAGTTGCCAAGTCAGCTTTTCGTAGACATCACAGAAAATATGTTTCAGACTATCAAAAAGAAGAACATGAAAACATTGATAAGTACGCTAGGGTGACCAAAACCTATTTTGGAAGACTTTCAATTCACGCCGACAAAGAAACAAATGATTACCTGAAATGATAGCTAATGATAGTGTTTATCGTGATCCTGCATATATAAATGTTCAGTGGCACCATATTGTTAGGCTTTATACGCCCCACAGAATTTAGAAAACAGGTATAAATGTTTCATGAAAAAGTTAGTGAATTTGTTAACTTGTGTAAAGAAACCACTGTAAGTGGGGAGTTCCGGCCTACCACGCTTGAAGAACTTGCACCTGTTCTTTCAGATGTTCTGTCTGCAAATGTCAGCGGGCACGATAATAAACTATGAACAGCTTAAGTATGGTGGCACAGCGATCAGGTTAGTCTTGATTGCTCTCAATAACTCTATGTTTTAATTAGGGCACCTTCCGGACAAATTAAAAGGGGGTCTGATAATTACCATTTTCAAGGGAAGAACTAAGAATAAAAGAGATCCAAAAAAGTATGGGTCGATAACGCTTCTCCCAGTTATTGGTAAAGTTTTTGAAAACAAAAAGTATTAAGTCAAACCGATTTAAAACCTAACAGGTTCTCAATTAAATCACTACGGGGGGGGGGGGGGCGGGGGCTTTCAGAAGAGTATCGGAGCAATATGACTTCATGGTTAACACACTAATTAGTTTTGCAAAAGAAAACCGAAGCAAATTGTTCGCAGCTTTCCTTGATACCGAGAAGCATTTGACAGTATGGCATGACGGATTATTTTATAAATTGTTACAGATTGGTATCAATCACAGAGTATGGATTGTGATTGTAAATCTACATACAAATATGTTCAGCAGAGTTTTCAATTCAATAAGAATTTCTAACTGACTTCCGGTGTTAAAAGACACACGGCAAAGTGAATATCATCCTGTTGGCTTTTCATTGTCTTTATCAATGAACGTTTAGATATTTTAAGAACTTGCAATTATGGTTTTGTATTCCTCAACAATCCTTATCCTTGTCCGACTGTATCAGCTGATATGCTTCAACTGAGGCTTTGAAAACTAGACTTAGATCACTTACTGATGATATGTTTTCAGTACTCCATATAGTGAGGATTCAGATACAATTCCAATACAAGTAATACTGGTGCTGTTAAGGAAGGTCATCTAACTACAAAAGAAGACACAGTTCTTGGAATTGGATGCTGTACTAGAAACATAAACAGAACTATGTAGACATTTAGGCATCAATACATCTAAACACAGCAAATTTAGTTAGGATGAAAGAGGCTAAAGATCAGCAGTTAAGTTCCATATTCAGCTTGATTGATATTGGAATTAATGAATATGGCTTAAACCCACTCACAGCGAACATTCTTTATGAGCTACTGCATTAACCCGAGCATTGTGTGGTTGTGAAACCTAGTGAAACCCTTGCCCACAGAAAAAACTCACATATGGGAGAGGTTATGGCTTTTGCATTAAGCACATGCAATGTCTATCTAGATTCACACGAAAAAAAGAAGAAATTGCACTGAGATTACTGGGTGTTTTGTCCATTGAAGCCTACATATATACGAATAAGCTATTTTTTTCCGGGAGCAACTCTGCAGATTGCCTGGAGTCTATAATGCAATTAACAATAGTTTTACTCCGCCTCTTCAAAAATCAAACCCGAAGTGTCAAAACAAAACAAACCTGTTTTAGTCCTGGCATTTATAGAGTACTTGAAAAATTTGACTTAAATAGGTTTATTGAATCGTTAATAATTCAATGGCGTTTCCCCAGTACAAAAACTGAGTGGAAACGTATTGTTGAATACAAAGTCCGTACTTCATATGAAACTGCTTTAAGTGTAGACTGACTCAAGACGCATCGATCAGTAGATTTCAGAAGCAATTGCTTGTTGCCAGTTTGATCCCATCTATATGATGAAAAGTTCCTAGCAAGTTTCCAGCTTCTATTGAATCATGTTGGCTTGTTGCCAATATTGTTTCCAAGTTGTTATCATCTGAGGATGATACCATTTGTACTCGCTGTCATGTCTTGTGTACTTCTGTCCTTGTTATTTCATACGAGCATGTAGCTTCCTTACACCAAACCCGGGATAAGTTTTGGTGTCACATTATTGATCGATTTAAGGTACATGTAGTTAGATTCATTGTCTGAAATTGAATTTGTCGATACTCTTCTAGAAATGATGTTCCGAGACTTGCTAGCTCCTATTAACAATGATTATATTAAGAATGTCCATCTTCTGTGTATTACAATTGTTGCCTCCTTGTAGAATAAGTATAACAGAAACGTCTGACAGGGCACCATCGTGATATCCAATGTGTTCTATACCCCCATTACTCATTTAATATGTATGCTTAACGATATAATGTAAGCTACTGTACTCCTATCGTCAAGCTCATATTACATCCTCATGGTGTAGAATAGAGAATCATCTCTTCATATTTGCCTAAACGCCATAAATGTTCTCCTTACATCTGAACTGGATGCGCAGTGTTCATATAATCTTGCTAACTATTCTATTCTCTGTTTAATATTTCATAGTTTCTTTTCTCAAGCAGCCTCAAAGATTTCCATTATTCATCTTTTTATTTGCATGACTGACTGTACTCTTCGCAATGAGTTGGAAATAATGCTGCTATTGAATCTCTCTCTGTCTCTCTCTCTCTCTCTCTCTCTCTCTCGCGCGCGCGCAAACGCTTTTGTCTAATTATCTGTAAAAACGTTTCCTAATAAAATTACCAATTGACAGCTTCCCAGTAATTGTGAAACACACGACTTTTTAGTCAGGGCAACTGGTATGATAACTCATGGAAACAGGTGTTCACATTCTACATAACTGATGGATTAAGCAGTTGCTCAAACTCACCGAGATCAAAAGACACCGGCTTTTGTTTGCCACCTTTGTAATGAAAAGAAGATTCCTGGGGCTGTTGTTGCTACCACATACACCGTTAGTAGTTTCCACTGAGCCTCCCCAAGCAGTGTTTGTCTCAACATTTATATTAGGGTGTAATGTCACAGTCAATTGCTTATCGAAAAGTTTGAATTCGCTGCCACCGTGTGCAAATGGTAGCCTCTTACCATTGGCCCTAGCAAACTTAAACGATGTTACATCGAGTCATACCTGCATGGGAATAGAAACACTTGAAATAGTAAGCAAAATTGGAAAGAAACTGCGTATTCAAGTAAGACAAAGCCGAATGGCAACCATTTAGGTCTATCAAACAATAAAATCAGGCGTAAGGATTGTGACAGTTTTGAAGGAGGACGTCCCAAAAGTACCAACTGTCTTCTATGTAACGGGCTTCCTCCTTGAAACATGGTACAGAGGCTGTGAGAATAACCGGCAATGTCCAAAGTGCAGGCAAAAAGGCCACGGGTCAAGGAAATGCCAAAACCCACCTGCAAAGCCTTCTTACGCCGATCAGGTTAATAACAACTGTGTAAATAACATGGAAGGGGAAGAGGGGGAAGTTCTAGTGGAAAACAAACAGATGGAAACAGTTCACTCACAAATGGTGGAAAACTTCCTTATGCAATGTCTTCCAAACCAGCCGAATGAGCCAGAGAGCATTGAAAGTAGAGAACCAATAAATACTGCCGATGCAGACCAAGGGATAGCTAATTCCCTACAAGAATTTTGCGCCTAGGCCCTAAGCCCAGATAAGGAAGATCCTGTAAATATTACTCAACTGGTAAATGAAGAGCTTGCTAGTTCAAGCCTTCCCTTGGGTGAACAGACGTATAACATACAAGCTTCCAGCCCCTCTAGGGCAGAAGAGACAAATGAAAAAGAGAAAGAAGCCAGTTTCAACAAAGAGCTACAATGAAAAAATTTTAAAGAGAAAAGTCCCAAAAAGGGAGAACTTACCCATGCGAGAATCCATCTCAGGACAATACGAGAAAGCTACTTTTTCACACCATATACTATGTCCTTCAAAATCTGATAGTTGAAACAGGCAGCTCATCCTCCGGCGAGGAGGAATGGTAGACCTCGACGGAGATTGAGGTACATGCAGAGGAGGGAATATCGGATATTATAGGAATACAATAACTAACACATACTCCGGTCAATAAAGAATAAAGACAGAATGAGAAAAAAGTTAAATTCGGGTGAATTAACACGGGGGGGGGGGCGGAATTCTTCCATTAGTATCTGACAAGCAGAAAACCCCTAAACCGCTTCAAAAGATCACATTCTTAAGTTACAAAAAGAAGGGGAAAAAAAAAGAGAGAAGACGAGGATGGAATATCAAAGACATAAAAGACATTGGAAAAAATGACACAGATGAAACAAATCAAGTCGACTCGGACCAGACTGACTCAGATGGAACAAATCATACGAAGACCACTGACTCCGAATCAGACGAAGACCACTGACTCATAAGAAATTAACCAGACAGACAAACAGCACCAACGACTCAGATCAAATGGACATTAATATGGATTCAGAAACAAACCAGACATTTACAGAAACAACGCACTGGTAAAGCAACTAGAGGTACCAAATAGATACCAATACATATAAACACTTACACTGAAATATAGGCAAAAACCTGAATTGTGGAAAACAAAAGAAAGATATACGTATGAATGAATTAGAGACGAAACAGCAAAACATAAACTTATGAAGGTCGAGCAGGGGAATAGGCGAATTGAAAATCATGGACAGAGGTGAAATCCTTAAAAGAACAAAGCATGCTACTAACGTATTTACACGATGTGTGGCTCACGGGAGATGTGGCGCTGCACCGCCACTTGATAATGCCCAAGTGCCCACAATGCAAAAGGGCCAACTTTATGAAAACAAACATGTTATCGTACAATGCGAAGCACACACACACACACACACACACACACACACACACACACACACACAAACACACACACACACACACACACACACACACAAAAGCTGGAAAGTAAAGAACTTTTAGTAAATTCCTACAGATTAATTTTGGCCAGTAGAGAGTCAGTCCCTTTGAAGGCCCTGCGGGTTCAGTGATGTATAACAGGACCAATGTGCACTCCAGATGGAAGAGCCGCGGTGGTGCAGCTGCTGACGTACCGATCTCGCTACTTTATCATGTATGAATTCACGGTTGATTTTATTTGGAATGGTTCATCACGTATGAATTTTTGCTATATGGAATGGTTTATCTTGTATGAATTCATGTTTGATCTTATTATAAAGAATGCTTTATCTTGCAATGATTTTAGAAATAATTTGCACTTACCTTTTAATAACCTAATATAAACTATGCACTATATAGTCAGGATTTGTTGGTGTGATTTCAAAGATTATATCCATCCACCCACCCATCCATCCATCCATTCATACACACATGGATGTGCATATTTCCACTTTGTACAGCGCTGTCTCATGACAGTTAGAAGGAAAGTTCATGTCATCAACAACAGATTAGGGGATTTGTATTCCTAAAATGTTGGCAATTAGTGGTTGGTAGACTATAGTCTTGTGGGTAGGGTGAAGTGGCGGGAGATAGATAGGAGCTTGAATATAAAACTTTGTCATAATCCATTCCGGTTTTTACATTATCTGTTTCTATTATAAACAACTGCCTATGCATGCTCGTCTGGTAGGTAAAAAGCATGTTGAGATCGGAATCATTCAACGTATGTGGTAGCATTTTAAAAGTTTCTATTATCAGGTGCATTTAAATTTCATCAATTTCCATAGGATTTATTTCCCTTGATAATTAACATGTAGAACCCACATGCATAATGTACCATATCTAGCACAACTATGCACCAGTTCAATATACTGTGTGGTCTTAGAAACGAATATATAAAATATGTAATAGAATGGGAAATAGAACGTCTAATAAAATGTATAATAAAACATCTAATGGAACGTCTAATAGAACGTCTAATAGAACGTCTAACAGAATGTTTAATAAAGCATCTAATAGAGAGTCGAATAGAACGTGTATCAGAATATCTGAATGAATGTGTGTGTGTGTGTGTGTGTGTTGCATTTTTAACGTTGCTTTAAAAAAATTAAGTCATAGCGTTACGAAGTCTGCAGTGTCGCAGCTTATAGTAATGTCTACAACTGAGGCATCATGCCGCAGACATGTAGCACGATGTCCCACCCAGTTACATTATCCTGACTCCAGGCCGACCAGTCCTAACACTAACTTTTTAATGCTGAGCGCCTAGCGAGGCAGATGTTAGTACCATTTTTACAAGTCTTTGGTATGAATCGGCCGGAGTTCGAACGCGCGACCTCCCGCATCCGAGGGGACGCTCTAACCACTAAGCCAGCGGAGCGGTCTCTAACTGAATGTATAATCGAACATCTAATAGAATGTCAAATATAATGTGTAATAGAACGTCTAATAGAACGTCTAATAAAATGTACAATAGAATGTCTAATGGATGTCTTTCTTTTCCTTGATTTCCTTTCCTTTAGAACAGTAATGCGATCCGTCCGTACAATGTTCAGTTTTATGCGTGTAATGTCTTAGATATTGTCTCTAATTCGACAGTCCTTGTCAAAATATAGACCTCACCGACACCCACCTCCATTTGTTGAAACTCATCACAACAGCAACGTACATTAAATAACAACAGCAGAGAATCTGTAATTTCCATATTGATAACATCCAGAGAACAAAATCAGTTTTAATCTTCTGAAGTAAGCTGATACATTATTTTTAAATTTCAAAACCTATGTAATATACAATACAGTATATGGAGTGTTCAAAATATTTAATCAAGCAAAGATAGGAAAATTCAAGATGTTAATTTTGAATTGTTAATAAATTTCTTACCATCTTGAGTGAATACCTTTTCCAAACGTGTGTATAAAAGATTCCAGATAGATCTATGAATAAATAAATAAATAAATAAATAAATAAATATGTAACCAAATAAAAATAATTGAAAATCTTGAAAACATAAGTGACCATTATTCCGGGAATATACATAGATTTTATTTCTGACTAGAAATAGTTTTTGTAGAAGCCGATAGTAATTATTCCTTGAAATACGACCAGAATCATCCTATCATGAAACCAAATAAAGATTAAGACTAAGACTAGTTAAAATCAAGCTACAGTGTTTCCAATCTATTCGAATATTCATCGTCAATCAAGGACAAGGACTCTGTAGATTATAGTCACAACGTTGTTGTTCATTGAACTCTATTGAAATTTTCCTAAGAGAAGATTTTGCAACTAAGTTGACTGAAATTAGACAAAGTTGCTAATATTATTCGCAAGTCATACAGTTCATTTGCTGGTCTATCAGGGGCAATATATCCTAAAATATGCTGCCGATAGATCTGCTGTTGATACGGGTCATGTCGCGATGAAGCTCAACAGTACATTCGGTTTAAAAAATGTGAATGCTAGAGCCTTCACAAGCCACTGAGACTTCCCATTCCAAAACTGCCAAAGGGCGATAATTCTGTAAAGAATGGTTACAGTCTGTCAATTATCTATCTTTGTACGAGCACTTGTACGCGTGGAGTTATGCATCAAATATGGTTAAAATCAATGCAAAAATATCGCTTCTAGAAAGTTCACCGGTTTTTAGAATGACCACTTAGTTTAGGTCAAGGACCATAACTCGGTACAATATAATCAGAGATGATTGAAGACGAAGTTAAAGTTGGATGAAACCAAATAGAAAATACAGATTTTAGGGTGCTCGTAAGTGACTGCATGGGCGGAGAGATGGACAGATTATTTTCACATATCTCCTCTAGCTCAAGCAGCAGAGGGCAATAGTACTCTGTCATCTACATCGTTATATTATCGTCTTAACTGTCTTTACATTTATTACCAAGCTGACATAGTGCAAAGTATAAACAGTATCGAGTTTAAATCCTCTGTAGTTTTCAACTTTGACTTTCAATGAAATGAGCACGCGCTTTTACAAGACTGAGCAGATCTGTAAACATTATTGAATAGAGTCGCGTTTTCACAAGCCCTTACCTCCACGACAACTGATACAAGTATCCATTACATGTGTGAACAGCAAATATTATACATTTGTGGAGCTCTATGAGGAAAGCAGACACTGTTATGTTAATTGTTGAAGGTCGTAAATTTCCTTTTCACAAAGTGGTTCTCTGTGCTGCATCAAAAGACTTTGATATTATGTTTTCTTCAGGGATGCAGGAGGACTCCAGAACATATACCGTTTTAAACGATATAAATGGTACAGTGCTTAATGCGATACTTAATTTTCTTTACAATGGGATGGTCATTGAGAGGACTGATTCGGTTGGCGAATAGTTTCAAGTATCGTCCATATTACAGCTAAAATATATTCAAGACTTATGCGTGCCTTTCATGATAGAAAATATTGGAAGCGAGAATGCTGTAAAAGTATGACATTTGGGGAAGAGCCATGACTGTCAAAAGCATACCGATATGGCAAGGTTTTTTGCATGAGACAACTTTGAGGAGGTATGGAAATCGGAAGATTTTCAGCATCTAGGATATGAAGATTTGATCACGTTGATAACAGACAACAGCTTCAACGTAAAATTGGAAGAAACCGTTTGTAAGAAAGTACTACACTGGTTGAAACTTGACGAGGAGAGGAGAAAGCATGAAATAAGACATATCTTTCCGCATCTTAGGCTTGATCAAGTCAATCTTTCTTTTATTCTGGACCATCTTGATAGTATTCAAGCGACCTCGTCAGACAAAATCTGCAACGTAATCATCAAAGATGCATTAAGATATCACGCTTTGCCTGATTAGAGACACACATTCGAAAACCCGCCAACACTCATCAGAAACACATCTGACCTGAAATCGATGCTCAGTGACGACGAGTTCATATAGATTGAAGGGTATTGTTTTCAGGACAAGAAATGGTACAGCCTTTGTTTAGTTCCATTTGAACTCGGTAATGATTTTACTACATGCCCTTACGGTAAATATATTTTGATTTCTGGTGGATCGGCCAGACTAAAGACCCTGATAAGGTTTTCTTCCAAAATGTACAGATGGAGGGAGCGCTCTCCAGTGATAGAAGGGCGCTGCCGGCACGCATGGTAGCACTGGGAGAAAGTATGTTTTGCCTTTGCGGTTACAATTTGGGAGTGCTCAAGGGCATTGAGGAATCTGATATGTGTACAGACTCCTAGGAAAACGTGGGTGAACTGCAGTACGGAGTCGATGCCATCTCCGCTTCCGTTTTCGGTGACAAAATGTTTGTATTTGGTGGCGGTCTTAGGTTCACAGAGTAGGCCGCGTGTATACAATGTTTTGACAAAAGCACCAGGGTATACACCGTGTTAGGAAGCCGGCCATCTCCATGTAGATTTGCTAAAGCTCTAAATTACCAAAGTAAGGCCTGTGTTGTTTGTCCAAAGGGAGAAGTCTGCGTTTTCAAGCCAAATGGCGATGTAGAGATCGTCCACATGATTAAAGGTTTCTTTAGAAGAAGCTTCAGCTTATATCAAGATAAAGACGGTCTGTACGTCCTAGGAGGGTAACGTTTGAGAGAGAACGAGGAGAACTCAGACAGCGATAAGAAGCTGTCCAATCGGATAGAAACTCTGTTCTCCAATGCAACGAAAGCAAACATACTGGTTACCCTTCCAACATACCTTGTTTGCTTCGCAGGCACATATTCTCTCTACCCTCTCCCCCTCTCTTTCTCTCTGTCTCTCTCTCTCTGTCTCTGTGTACGATCATTAGAGTTCCATTTGCATCCTTCATAAATACTCAGGTCAGATCTGACTGCCACATACGAATTTATTTTCTTTTTTTAAATTATTGTATCTTCCTCACAGGATCAAATGAAATAAAAGCAACCTGTTTTCAGATATTTATCATGCATCTAAGTACTTTGATTGCTTATCATTTGCGCGATGAATAGACTGAACAGATATGTTTCTTTTCTGAAAGTAACACTTGCAAATGATTA
Organism: Megalonaias nervosa; assembly: GCA_016617855.1. Lineage (NCBI taxonomy): Eukaryota > Metazoa > Mollusca > Bivalvia > Unionida > Unionidae > Megalonaias > Megalonaias nervosa. Next base: position 33,770 of record JAECUM010025617.1, read on the forward strand.
GCTGGTATCGAAAACTCTTTTTTCCACTGACATACGAGAGTATCGTATAGATATGAGCATCAGAGAACGAAACACCTATTGACGGATTGAGACAGTGATTGGTGTGAGGTGGAAGAAACAGGGGACGTGAAGGAAATTAACGACCGTCAACGGGCAACGACTCTTACACGTATAGGAACAGGGGACAAAACTCGGGACATCATATTAACAATGCAATCGCCTCAAAACTTCGATAAATTGCCTTCAACACATAATTATATGGACAAAATATTAAAATGAAAGTTGCTACTGCAAGTGTTTAATATATTTGGTATATTGCTTGCAGACACGGTGTCTATCTATTTATATATATGTCTATCTATATCAGAGAGAGAGAGAGGGGGGAGGGTTGGGTTGGGTTGTTAATAATGAGAAACCTCGAGCTGAAAATGAGATGGTATTTACAGTAGATAAAATGAAACAATGCGGACAAATAGCAAATAGAAGCTGAGTGTATTTTCACAAGAAAAGACAACTTTATATACTAAATATAGATGAGAATTGTTTAGCACATCTATTGTTTTAAACTGCCAATGGAACGCGTGCTTTTTGCATATTATAAACAATGGACGTTACGCCTGAAGTCATACTTTTTGCATGATATAAACAATGGGCAATAGGCCAGAAATCATTTTTTAAAACGATATTGGACAAAATGGATGAATTACTACGTTGCATATTTCAAAGATTAACAAGCTGTGGTTCACTTTTGTGTCCAGCATTTCCGTTTGATGATGACCTGTAAGTGATGCTGATCTGTCCTTTCAATAATAATAATAATAATAATAATAATAATAATAATCCAACCAAATAAAAGAAAAGAAAGTTATATTACTCTCTTCAACAGATCGCAGATTTAACGCTTAGAATAATTAACAAACAAAACAAAATGAAAACAGAAAGTAAAAATAGGAACGCAACAATGACTAAAGTACGTTTTAAGATTAATTTGGACGAAACATGACCAATAAAGCAGCAGAAATGTTAAGAGGAAAGGAATACGGCATGCATATATTAACTCACAATTATGCGAATGTCCCAGTATAAAAATGAATAAATGACTAAAGCTGACGGAAGACAAACAAAAATAAATCCCTCTGTCACTCTGTCAAAGGTAAGCCATTTATCAAAGAATGCAGATGTCACACACCATTGGATGGTACAGTAGTAAGGGAATAGGCTGGTTCTGGCTCCAGACCCTCTCCCACCGTCCAAACAAATATAAATTACCCCATCAGAGACCCTAAAATCCCCACCCCAAAACGATTTTCACAAAATGAAAAGGCTGGTTCTAGCTCAAATATAATCTAAGACTTTTACTCACTCTCCAAATAAATCTTGGAGACCCTCCAAAAAAATATAAATTACATCTGGGAGCCCTACCAGCCTTCCAAATGACTAACCTCTACCTACTTCAAACCTCATCACCAATTATCAATGTTTCTACCGTTGATATTAGAAATATTTCATCATCGCGATAATAAAGACTAAACTTTACTTTGCCGCTCACACAGCGACGACATTCGAACAAATCTTTTATTTGCAGTTTGTTAAGAGGATATATTTTGTCGATAAAATATACTTTTGACCGATCGAGATCGATGGTAAGTTTAGTATAATTTTGTTGACTGATCGGATCATAAAAGTTTTTAAATCCTGCTGATAACTTCTGGCTCAATTGTTCAAGGTAATTGAAATACTCGCTGTCACCAGATCTGATAAGCGAAAGTTTTAGCTTGTCACCAGCAACATTATTGCCGCTGAAACATATACCTGATGTTTCATTATTAATTTCAACTGTCAACTGTTTGCCGTCCATCATTAGATATTTGATCTTGCTATTGTAGCTATGTGTGACTGTCAAATTTTCAAACATTATTTCTAAAGTTTACACAAAATTTCATACCTTAGTCATCGAATATAATATCGAGTATAGATCTATCATCAAAACAATAACCAAGTGCAAATGTATCTACTCCATTTTCACAATAACGTTTGTCATCAAAATTACTCAAGCCGCGTTTGATAATGACATCTGTTTCGAGTTTATGATGATTTGTTCGAATAGCCATTGCTCTTATAAAACTAACACCGCCATCAAGCGCGTACTTGTAATCATCAAATTTCATAAACTTTTTAACAAAATCGAGAGGCAGACCTTTTGCTTTTTTCGTTATTTTATTATTATCTAGCAATACGGCATACATTTTACTGCGCAATCCGATAAAGTATTTGATGATGCTCGAGTTCATTTCATCTTTGAACTTACCAACAACCTTTTTGTTTGTGTCGTCATGAAATTTACTGTCACGAGGGTAATCGGAAAGATCAAACAGATGTCGATTATCGTATATGTCCTGATAGACGTCCTCACATTCGATTTCATACACGAGCGAGTCGGTATCAGTAAACAATAGTCTACTTGACGGCCATTGATTTTTAACAAAATTATAGTGAAAATCGTACATGAGCCACTTCGATAAATCTAACACGGAAGCTCCAACGTAAATTGGTTTATTTAGTTTTAGAGTTGTTTTTCTTCTTTGTATCGCAACAAGATTTTCATTAAAAATTTTCATGCTAACAAAATCATCGTCTGACACAAGATTATTTCTGCGATTGATATCATTAACCAGCTCGATATTTACTCGTTTTCTAATATTTTCCATCGTCTTACCAAAAACGGAATTGTTCATAAGCTTAAAGAAGTTTTTTCAAAATCGGTTTTCGCTACAGCTCTTCTCGAAGTGTTCGAGTTAATATAACCTTTCATCCACGGCGACTGATTAAACTTTAAAACTCTATGAACTTTCCTCAACACAGGACCAGCATCTACTGCTTGTTTTAAAACTTTGTAATGTAAAACATAATTTTTCTTATCGAGTAAATTTGGTGCTAGTTTTTTTACTATAGAATCTTGTCTTGGTGATGCTGTCGCTTGTTGTTCTTGAGATAACAAACTATAATCTATTATCATTGATTCTGCACAGAAAGGATAATCGTTGTGTAAATTGTGTAGCGAAATAGGATAATCGAGATCAACTTCAACAAAATACGAAACATCGTCGGGTATCTTTTTTTTCTGTCTCCGATAGAAATTGTTCAGCCGTAATCCAACGAAATCCACCAAATGGCATTGATTCTGCCATAGAATAATCGTACAAATTATTACAGTCTAGAGAAATTATATACTTGGAAGGAAGCTTAGGATAGTACTCTTTCAAGTATTTGTTGTTTGCTTCAGCATATTTCTTTGTTATAACGCTAATACCGCCTCGAATACCTTTTTCGATAAAATTGAACATATCAACGTCAGTTAGTAATTCTAACCTTACTTTACTAAACTTTAACAGAGCGTCCCATGACAGCCCGGGAGCAGAATAATACCAACAAGGATCTAGTCCATAATTGTTATAGCTCACTTTTCGAAAACTTTCAAAAACATTTGCTAGCAATAACACGTCGGTTTTCAAATATAAATCATGATAATCGCCAAACGTCTTGCAATCAAATTCTTTCCAAATATCTTGTGCGTAATTATACTCGCTATCAGTTATGTTTTCATTTTTAAGTTGCGAATAAAATTTATCCTTATCAGGTAGCGAAGTTTCATTAAATTTACTCCAATCATCGAGATACTCGTACGGAAATACTCCTTTTTTAGTCAGTAGATTATATTTATCTCTAAAACAGTCTTGTAGGTTATCAAACTCGCTACAACCGTTCACTAGCTCATCTAATCATGCTGCCATAAACTGTAGGCTGTCAATAAAACGCAACTTACCTAAAGTAACTGACATATACTTTTCAAAATTATTTGGAATGCACTTGATTACGTTATTAAGTTTTAAACGAGATATTATGTTGGGATCACCAAAAGCTTCTACGATAATGTGGCTATCATATCCTCAGAAGTTGTGAAGAACAACTGGAATAAAATTCGGAGCATGAAATTTTAAATTACACTTATCATGAGCCGCTCCACGATACTGTCCTGTTAGATGACAATGGTCACGTACTTTTTTGTTATCAGGCGAGTCAAAAGCTTTTTCACAAATATGACAAAATTCCACTTGCTCGTGATCAGATTCTTGTTGAGATGTCAGTTTTATCATTGGAGTTATTCTTTTTAAACGATTAAATATATTATCAACTTCGCTAATTAACTGCTTGAGAAGCCAAACAGCCGGATTATTACCACGATATAATTTGATTGGTTTAGATAATCTCGAATTAGTGCAGCAAACTATCTTATACGCTACCCCACATGGAACATGATTTTGAGTCTTTCTTGTACTCGATTTGTCAGGATTATTTTCTACGCCAGGTATAGGTTGAAGTAAACATTCGAAATCGGCGTATATAACGAAAGGAATTTTTAGTTTGTGATTATGATTGAAAAACTGCAGTAAACTATTTTCTTTGGACGGCATTGTTATTCGTTGTACGTCACTACAGTACTGCAAATGCTTTTATAATGCTTCATTGTCATTACAACCGTGCAAGCAGCGATAACAAAAGAACGTTTTTTTTATTTCGTTTATTATACTGTCTGCCAACTAGTCCATTAAAGTTTTTGATCCAAACGTAATGATTCTTATAAAACAGCAAGTTTATTGTCGATTGTGAAGCTTTTTCTGAAATATATCTCGGATAGACGTTTTCTTTTTCATCTAGTCCGAAAATATTTATTGAAACATTTTTTTAGCTTTTCAAACTTTGGTATTTGATTTTCTGCAACTGGAAAGTCGATGCCATTAAAATTTAATTTTAATACGTGACTAATATACTTGTCAACACGATCAGCATTTTTTCTGCTGGAAATAGCGCAGAAAGAATAGCCCACTGAAAACATCTATTGTCAACGTTTTTTACGTTTATACAGCATTTTTTATTTTTTATTTTTTGTGGTAGGTCAATATACGAACTACCGCGTAACACGTTATATTTTATTGTGTGAAATAAAATTTCCTTGATCATTTCAAACTTCCAACCCGAACCCAATTCGGTAAATTCTTCTATCTTTTTCCAAATTTCCTGGTGTATTTCATCAGCTAGTGACAAAAGATCAGTCCCAAGCAAAACACGCGTCGATTTTGCGTTGATGTAAGGGTTTGCGATTTCTTTGTCAGTCAATCCCTCTGTCACAAGTAGCTTTGAAAACATAACATGATATTGCTCTAATATTCTTAGACCCTTATGTGTTTTAAGTTCCCGTTTTACAGTTGGCTCTAGCAAATGATAGAGATTTGTTGCAGTGAAATTTACTAGTACGATTTGTTTATCAAACCGATAACTGTTGTCGAATCCTGTAAAGGCAGTCGCTATTTTTTTCAGGTTCTCCCATAAGACTCTTCTTGGCTATATCTCGCAATTTCAACATGCTATATAATAGTGTAATATTATATATCTAATTGATTATTCGATCGATAACTCACCGCGCACCAAGTTGAACAATCAATTAGAGATATAAAATCCTTATAGTATATAATGACACAAAATCTGACAAGCGCAAACGAGCAAGAAGCATATCATGTTCATCTGAAGTATAACCTATACGCTGGAAATGCATTAGGTTTGGTTATTAACATAAAATCTGAAAAATCTATTGGTGAAGCAACGCCAGCAGGTTATAAGATTAGCGCAAAGGGAGATAATGATGAGAGAACGGAAATGTTTCGAAAAGATTTTATTTATACTTTATTTTACGATAATATTCCAGAAGGACAACGAGTGTATAGAGTAAATAATTCGATCACTGATGTCAATATTGAAAATTTAGCTTTACAAGATGAGTATCAACGTCATAAAATATTTGATTTATACGAGGTAAATGATAAAGGAATTATTCGACATATAAGAAATAAAAAAGGTATTGGTAATTTGAATAATATGGGGTATCTCACGGTAACTGTCAGAGGAACACTAGCCGGTAGAGTTAATTATTTCAGCCATCGTTTTGCTTACGAGACGTTTAACAGACCTATACCTAATGGTTTGGTTATTAATCACATCAATAACGTAAAAACTGATAATCGACTGGAAAATTTGGAACTAGTTACCCAGCAGGAAAATGTAAAAAAAGGACTAGGTGGTGGTATTCATTTTAGATGTCCAGCAAAACCTGTTGTTTCATTTAATCTTAAAATAGATAAGGAAATCAAATTTCCTTCAATCTCATCTGCTGCTCAATACTTTAAGATAAATCCCAGGGCAGTAAAATTTGTTGCCGATGGAATAACAAGATCAGCTTTTTCAAGCAAATATAATGCTTGGATCATCTTTAGATACGATGATTATTTATATTTCGTAATTCTGTCTTAGTAAGACAGCTATGAGCAAACATCGCGATCAAATTTTAATGTTATAAAAGCACTATCATTAAGTTTATTTTTTTCTGCTGCTGTTAGTAATACTCTATTATTTTCGCCTGCCATTACAATAACGTCAACGGAATATGCACTATAACCCGACAGACATTTTTTCACTGCTTCAGCTAGTTCGTTGTAATTTAATATATTAACTTTTTGATGATATTTTACCTCATTAGTCATCTTAAAGCAATAAATTAGATAAAAGTATATTATAATATGGATTTGATGAAAAGACTTGCTTATATATACGAGGAAGATACAAACGCAAGTGATACAATCCCAAGTGATACAATCACTAACGACAAAGTCGCAGATAACATTACAATCTCTATTGATATAATAGACAAATCAGCTAGTTATAGCGAAGATGATATTTTATTTAATGATGATGATGATGAAGATGACAACAGCAACACCGTCTTTGACAGAAAAAATTACAGCAGACCGACAACTGGACGATATGTTAAGTATCACATTGCTAAAAAAATAATAAAAATTAATTTTACTGTTGCCGAACAACAAATATTTTGGCAGTTTATCAAACCTTTTTTAAATCTAAAAATTGCAGGCCGACAAAAAAATATAAAATTCGATTTTATATTTGTCAAGATTTTTAACTTAATGACAATCTCTGACGATCGAAGACAATATCTAATATCATTATGTAAACCAGTAAAATGTAAATCTATCAAACGTAAGTACGAGGAAATCTACAGAAACATTATTTCATAATTTGCTTGGTTGGGATCCAACTATTAAATTTATCGCTATACCTGCGCCACTTAACTAAACTTTTACTGCCTTTTTTTCCTAATCAATTTTTCGATAACGAAAACATCTGGCTCAGATTTTTGTAGTTCTTGTTTGTAAAAACTGCCAGTTATAGGTTCACCTAATAAATCTTTTAGCGCATATGTTACGGGTATCGTTAAAAGTACTTTATCAACGACAAACACTTCTTCTATCTAAGTTTGGAGTAAATCCTTTTTCAAATGTTCTTTTTCGTTAGAGAAATTCTAACTCGATCACCCACTTTAAATTTATGCCTGAGATACATGTTTTCATTTGCTAATATCGAATTTTTAATTGCTTCATTTGGCGACATTTTGATAGTTCGATGTTTCGTGTTATTATATTCGTCAACTATCTGCGGAAGATCATCAATATACCTGTTCGTATTTTTAGCTGTCAAATACTTGTGTATTTTTTC
>JAECUM010025618.1:0-85553 GCA_016617855.1 Megalonaias nervosa
CAGTGTTTACACAGCTCACCATGCTTTAGTAGACAGAATGTAAACAGTGTTTACACAGCTCACCATGCTTTAGAAGACAGAATGTAAACAGTGTTTACACAGCTCACCATGCTTTAGTAGACAGAATGTAAACAGTGTTTACACAGCTCACCATGCTTTAGAAGACAGAATGTAAACAGTGTTTACACAGCTCACCATGCTTTAGAAGACAGAATGTAAACAGTGTTTACACAGCTCACCATGCTTTAGTAGACAGAATGTAAACAGTGTTTACACAGCTCACCATGCTTTAGAAGACAGAATGTAAACAGTGTTTACACAGCTCACCATGTTTTCAGTAGTCTTCAGTAGTGACTGTAAACATTAATTATCTTGCAAAAATAAGTTCAGACTAAAGTGATTTGAACAACGAAATGTTGGGTCCTTTTCCTAATTCATAATTTTGTGGCAATGTTTTTGTTACATTTTAACTTTAAATCTTGTTAAAATATAACATTTTTAACTTTGAAGTGGCTATATATAGCTTGTTCTGTGCTTACATACCATAAAATATACCTATCCATACACCCATCTGTACCTACCAACCCACCTACCTACCTAACCACCAACCCACCTACTTACTGTGATGGCAAACAAGACATAAAACAATAAAAAAAAAGTACATTCATTTGTAACATATCACAATGGAGGTACTATAAACCAAGCTAAATTAAGAGATTAATGATGTTCTGCAGTTGTTCTTTAAATTATGGTTTCTAAATCTTAAAAAGCTATGATTGTTGTCCAACCCTAGAAGCTGGATTGTATTGGGTGAAGGTCACAGGCATTGCATGCTGGTAGTAAAAATACAGTTCATACATCAATAATGACCTTAATTAAGCACTACAATTAATATCTCATGTGCAAAGTATGCAGTAAACTCATCTAATTACTACACTCACCCTCATGCATAATTCATTGTTTGACCTACTGAGTGCAACCTACCACATTACATATGGAGAATATTACAATATCAAGATTGTTTTATGTACACTGTGCAACAAAATCATAAAATACACATACATGTTGTTCTCTCCCAAATGAATATTCTACACAAGATTACTTTGTCCTGCTCACTTTCATCAATCCCATAAATTAAATCATCACTGCCTTAAAATAATCACCAGATCTTAATTTGTTCTGAGCACAAAAGAATAATTGCACTACTGACTGACAACTTACTTATATCTGTAAATCAGAGAACTTACTCTTTGGTCAACTAAATTGCATAAGTGTCACTTGAAAACAGCTGTTCACACTTTATAAATAACATCTGGACAAGCCAGTTGCTCAATTCACCAAGATCAAAAAAGCCATACATAGCTATTCTTTGTGACCTATGAATCAAAACTCTGCCTGTCTTTACAGAAAAGTTCTAACTACTGAATGACCCCTGACCCAACTGAAAAGGGATGTAACTTGTATATCTTCTCAAAGACGAACTTCTTTCATCAGAGATAGCTATCATTTTCACAGGCAAATAGATGAAGGTATTTATCTATACCTGACACACTAGTACAAAGGGCAACTTCCATTTCTACTACAACACAACCACTTTTCCCACCAGCCAGCAAACAAATTGCTTCAACTCTTTAACCTAATGATAAAAACTGCCTTACTTTGGAATCTGATATACTCTAACTTTTGAGTTACATTGCCAACATGACTGAAGAAAGAGTACATGAGAGATAAGAAATGTTTCCACATCGATTCACATGGTATTTTTTTAAACAATGCCTTCATCATGGAGCAAAAATTTAGTTTGCATAGACTGAGCAGTAAATGTTACACACCATTGTCCACATAAGGCTGGGAGAAACCAGTCTGTTAGGAAACACCTGAACACTGACCATGGAAGACAGGGGACTATTACATACAAGACATTTATATAGGAAATTAAAACGGCCATTGTGAACAGGTGACTGCTGAGTAAAGATGATGGTTAGGACAATTCTGACTGTACATACATATAAATATATATATAGATGTGTGCTGATGATTTAAGCAGTGAGTATACATAATAACATAAATTACATTACAGGTGATGCTTGCTATACACAAATTCAATTTATGCACTTTCATTTTAACGCCATTTATAGGGATGCTTGCTATACACCAATTAGATTTATGTGCTTTCATTTTAATGCCATTTATAATGAAGAAATAAGATTCATTTTTCACCACCATGCTTGTTTTGAAGACATTGCTGGTGCCATGTGCTGTGCCTTGCATGCAGCTCATGTAGATATTATATGTATTACTATCTTTGTAAATTATGTATAAATAGTCATTACTTGAAAATTTACATAATTTGCCTAAAAACTTCCTTAATTTACAAGTATCCTATGAAAAAATTACTGCTGATTTATGCCAATTTCAATTTATGCCACAACCTCACAAATGCATCAATGGTGTAAAGCATCACCTGCATGTACTTTTTTGTTATTTAAAGTAACAACATATACCACTGAGCGAAAAGTCTAAATAAATATGTCTAAATAAATATAAATTTCAAACTGTTGAACCATTTCAGATCCTTACTTGCGTCTGCATGAGTACAGGCCAGAAATTGCATCCTTACAGAAGCATGAGTATTCACAACCATCTTCCCATGCCTGATTCTGTACGTAGAGTTGTCCTTTGTATAGACAGCCCACTGAGTTGGATAAATAAATAAGAAACTGGGTTAAATGTAAAAAGATTAATAGATTCTGTCAATTAAATGTGAATTAAAAATGATATATGTGAACTGTTAAAGTTAGATAATTCTGAGTAAAAAGCAAATTATTCATATTCAACAGGAGATAAATACCATTGTATCAGAACTGTAACTCCCATAAAGAGTCCAATACCATTGTATCAGAAGTGTAACTCACAAAGGGAGACAAATATCATTGTATTAGAAGTGTAACTCACATAGAGAGACACATACCACACATACCATTGTATCAGAAGTGTAACTCACATCAAGAGACAAATACCATTGTATCAGAACTGTAACTCACATAAGTACGCCACTTGTTACTCCAGAACTCAGTTGGGAGAGAGAATCACCCACCATACAAAGTATATTGGTTGGATGAGAATATTTTCTAAATGTAAGATTATAGTCAAGAGCAAGTGTAGTATTAGAAACGTAAATGGCCACTACATGTCTGTAATACACCAAAGGATCCTCACAGTGTAACAATCTCAGTTTTCTCCAAAATACATTCTCTGCATACCGACATGAAATTGTGAAATGGCTGTTGCTGGAATCATCATTACATGCAGAAAAAGATGTGACCAAAGAAAAGTCGTCCCTTTTGATACAGCTGTCTAAGTCATGACAAGCTGAACCTAACAAGTTACCTACTTGCCATGTGTGAAACAGTGACAACTGGTTTAAGTGCAGTTACCATAGACAAATCTAATCAGTTAACAGTCAGGTACTGAACAGAGCATATTTATCCAAGGTCATTATAATCTTCATTAGCTCTACATGAAAATTAAGTCTTTATGTAAAGATGAAAACCAGCCTGGAAATATGGATCTCCCAAGTTAGGCTGAGTGATATTAGAAGGATGAATTGCCATGAATACAATTGCAACAGAGACACACATTGCTTGAGTTTGCTAGTTATACAGGAGTTTTCATGTAGTTGTTTTAATTTTGTGGCACAATTATTATTAAATCAGCCTCAATCCTACCATCACATATCTGACAATAGATTCTGCTTGTGCACTGAATATAAACTAGAAGTACATGCCCAATGATATAAAAAAAATAGTATGCAATCAGTGAACTATTACTGAACTTCTAGTTAACATCTATTTCACAAACTGGGTGTATGGTTTCCCTTAGGTTCATCTGTAATTTTTGACTGGATAATTGGTGTACAGATAACTGATAACTTTATAAACAAGAATACAGTAAAATGTACAGTATATATCCACCATGTGTTTAACACAGTATATATTCACCCTTTGTTTAACAGTTCTCTATAATGACATTAGTGGAGCAGGTTGACTCTGGAAATTATTCAGACCTGGACATCTGGTCAAGGTATGATGTTTGGAACTAACCAATTTGTGCAGAAACTGTCATTTTCTTGTTAGATTTACGATGACCATGATCTCTGATTTTCAGACTCCAAAACTAACACGTTTCTTTCTTACCCAAAATGCAAGTCATCCACATACTTTGGTCAAGGCACATGGTCCAGAACCAAAATTCTTGTGCAGAAAATATTTGTCAGCACAACCTTGAGATTTGAACTTTTGGCCCCCAAAAATTAACAGTCTTCTATGTTACTGCAAGCACAAGCCATCTTTAAAATTTAACCCAGCTCTGTGATGAAGAACTAAAGTTATTGTGCAGAAATAATGTTTCTTCTTTGAGTCACAGTGACCTTGATATTTTACCTCAAAATCAATAAGCTTCTACATTAACCCAAGTTCATACCATCCACAAAGCACATGTGGACTGCACTGTCATGTTCGGTGTTTGATTTGTTAAAAACTGCTTCCAAACCAAAAGTACATGGGGATTGCATTGTGATGTTTGGTATCTGATCTTAAAAACTGCTTTCACACCATAAGCACATAAGGACTGTACTGTGATGTTTGGGATTTCACTTTATAAACAGCTTCCACACAATAAGTACATGAGGACTTACTGTGATGTTTAGAAATGAACTTTCAAAACACCTTTCACACCAGAAGCACATGGGGACTGCAACATGATGTTTGGTATTTGACTTTAAAACTGCTTCCACAAGATCATATTATTGTGAACAAAGACTATGTCAAAATTATCCCCAAAAAGTGATACCAGTATCTGGCTATCTGCTAATACATTCAAAACAATCATACATACTCAGTGATGGAGCCTGGAAACCAGTTCCGCCTGACCCTGGTCTCGGCTTCTCACCAGATGGCAGTGTTGGACTAACATAAGTCATACCACTTGGTGGGTTGGATACATTAAGCATGCCTCCATTACCAATAGTGCCAATGTTGTTAGAGGAGGAAAAGAAGTACCCAGTGTCACACTGAATTGTTGGACAGCAATCTCCAGCCTTCTTCTGCTCATAGCAGCCACTAGGGATGTTGTTGTATTGTGGACACCTGGAACAATATTAATTGCATCCATGTTTTTACTTTTTTTCAAACTGTAAGCCACAATACTCTGAGATCTCTTCTTTCTTCCTTTGCTCCCTTTATTTCAATGTTCTTTATGGCCAAGATATGGCAATCTAATGCCCAATTAGTACCATTCTCAATCATAATATAATGCCCACCTAGTACCATACTCAATGTCACTCTAATGCCCAATTCATACTATTCTCAATGGCAATCTAATGCCCAATTAGTACCATTCTCAATGGCAATATAATGCCCAACTAGTACCATACTCAATAACACTCTAATGCCCAATTAGTATTATTCTCAATGGCAATCTAATGCCCAACTAGTACCATACTCAATGTCACTCTAATGTGCAATTAGTACTATTCTCAATGGCAATCTAATGCCCAATCAGCACCATTCTCAAAGGCAATCTAATGCCCAATTAGTACCATTCTAAATGGCAGTCTAATGCCTAATTAGTACCATTCTCAACTTTCTGACTAGTACTCATCAATGATATAAATTATGTATTTTTAAATTTGCAAAGCTGCTTAGCAAAGAACTTTAATATGTATTTATTTAGTCATAAGCTTCTCAGCTAACTTGGAATACAGATTTTTTAGGCAAAGTAACACTGCTGAGCAAAATGTACAGTGTGTCTTTATATAACTTTAACTTACTTAAACTGTCTCTAAATCAAACAAATGATTCATGTTTCATATGCAATTGCAAACAATAATTGAGGACAAGTAAAAAAAATTACTGAATGATTAGGTTTTCTTTATAATGAAAAAACAAACAACAGAAGAATACAAAATGGTAATCAGGACTTTTAATTCAGCCAAACAGGAAGCTATTGTAAGAATTTTATGGAGATAACAAAATATTAAGTGTCCTGTTGACATTAACATTGTTATCTCAAAAAACATGGATTGCCTGATTTTGATTTTAAGACTCGATGAAACCTTTTAATACAATATCTCATTCCCCAAACTTAAAATCTCTCAAATTGATTTGCTAGGTCCCTCAGATGTTTCAGCTATCAAGATTCTGTTGTAAATAGAATATCTTACGTATTAACACATCTGTAGTAACCATAGATAGAATTTTCACATGTACACATGGTATCACAGCTGACATTCCAGCTTTCTCCTTGTGTGTACATCTTTCCATTGTAAATACATTTGTCTGAAAGAAAATGAAATCATGATAAGAATATAACAGCTGCATATAGTAAACAAATTACTTTCTTCCATTTCTACCATAATATTTTGAGTTACTTTAAGAAAGCTACTTTTCAGTGTTTGGTTAAAGTACTAAATTAAATGAAACATGAAACTTAGAGTGGTTTTTATTGCAATCTTAAGTTGTAGTATATTTGTATAAAATTTTAATTTACTCTGGGACAACAGCATTCAATATAGCCTTAAATTACTTTTCAAAATGTGGCAAAGTGCAGCTTACAGTACGCTTAATTAAAGCATGCCTAATTTGCAAGAAAACATTAGATTTCAAAACTTTATTTAGGCACATAGATAAACATCCTAAAATAAACTGAAAGTAAGTTATGGTACAGAGTGCCTAGAACAATGGCATTTTTAGGGGTCAATGACATACTCTGTGAATATATGTGGTGAGAGATATTAAGGATAACAAAAGTTCAAGCTTTGATCACAACAACTGTAAACATATATCTCAAGATTTAATTTTGCTCAGCTTTTACAATATCCTTTCTAAAACACCCATAGAAATCTGAGATGAAATTATCTGCACAAAAACAATCATTCTTGGTATGAACAAGCCCTCACAGAAATGTAGAATGGGCAACTCATAAATGCAAACAAGTTACAAAGGATTTTTAATGAATGTTCCTAAGACATTAAATGTATCAAATGAATAACATTAAGGACCACAAGGAGCAAGCTACAAGTGTCATCTTGTGCTTTTCAAAGTTTTATTAAATGTCATAATTAAAAAACATGATTCTATTAACATGAAGACATGGCATATTACAATTACATTGCTAATTGTTATACAATAGTGTCATACAATATTTATTACATATTGCTTTGACACTATTAAATACGAACACTGTGTAATAAATTGTACTATAGCCTGAAGATTATTCATTGAAATAACTGAATGCAGACTCACCATCAGCAGAAGGTTGTGGTTCACCAGATGCTAAAAATGAGAAGTTACAATGAATATTTAACTTTATTAGCAAAAAAGGAAACTACATGTATTTCATTTAAATCACCCAATTCCATAATTTCACAACAGTTGATGTGCATCCATGAACATCACATATGCTTTTGGAAAATATACACATATCTTAAACAAAAATATTGATAGTGCTGGAATGTACCCAGCGCCTATAAATCCAATTACATTTGACAGAAATACTATTTTCAGTCTGTTTTTCTATCTTAAATGATACTCAATAAAAGACAAAAAATAAATCAAATTGTATTTGTTTCAATACAAAATTAGAACAGCGAAAACAAGGCAGGATTGCCCCAAACTTCTCTGATTGACTGGTCCCTATTCTAGCAGTGAATGGACAATTAACTTAAATCAGGAAGTTGATGTAAATATTACAGATTTTACATCTACAAACCACCAAAAATTATATTTCAAGTTTTAAGTCTTAATCATCCATGGCAATGGAGAAATTGCAAGAAATGGAATGTGTCACAGTCCCCATATTTTCCGCAGTAAGAGGAAAGAGCACAAAACTGATATAAATGAATAAGGATACAATACTTTTGTTTTCACAAACATCTCACCATAACAAGAACCCCTCAACGGGACTGATGCTCAGCTGACAAAAAGCAACTCCAGGATTCCAAGGTAAGACAGTTTCTAATATTTAACTGCTGAGGGTTGAAACTATTTTTGATATTCCTCAGCAAAAACAAGATTTTCAACATGGCAGCCATATTGGATGTAAGAATGACACCAATTTCAAGTAGGACCAATTAAACATTATAAGAAGTTTTGGTGAAAA
Source organism: Megalonaias nervosa (assembly GCA_016617855.1). Lineage (NCBI taxonomy): Eukaryota > Metazoa > Mollusca > Bivalvia > Unionida > Unionidae > Megalonaias > Megalonaias nervosa. The sequence goes on from JAECUM010025618.1 coordinate 8,161, forward strand.
CCTTATGTCAATATGACCATCTATTTAGGAGGAGTAGAAATAACACGATTTTCAACATGGCCATTATTGGATATAAGATTGGCATTACTTTCATTTCAGCCCAATAGATATCAAAGAAGTCTTTTGGTGAAAACCACAGGTCTATATGATCATACATTCATGAGTAGTAGTGATAACATGATTTTCAAGATGACCACCATTACAGCCATATTAAATGCCAGATCAGCATCATCATGAGTAGTAATGATAACATGATTTTCAAGATGGCCCCCAATATGGCCATATTAAATGCCAGATCAGTATCATCATGACTAGTAGTGACAACATGATTTTCAAGATGGCCATCATTACAGCCATATTAAATGCCAGATCAGTATCATCATGAGTAGTAGTGACAACATGATTTTCAAGATGGCCCCCAATATGGCCATGTTAAATGCCAGATCAGTATCATCATGACTAGTAGTGACAACATGATTTTCAAGATGGCCATCATTACAGCCATATTAAATGCCAGATCAGTATCATCATGAGTAGTAGTGACAACATGATTTTCAAGATGGCCCCCAATATGGCCATGTTAAATGCCAGATCAGTATCATCATGACTAGTAGTGACAACATGATTTTCAAGATGGCCATCATTACAGCCATATTAAATGCCAGATCAGTATCATCATGAGTAGTAGTGACAACATGATTTTCAAGATGGCCCCCAATATGGCCATGTTAAATGCCAGATCAGTATCATCATGAGTAGTAGTGACAACATGATTTTCAAGATGGCCATCATTATGGCCATATTAAATGCCAGATCAGTATCATTTTCATTCATACCAACTTGACACCCAAAGAAGTCTTCTAGTAAAAACCCCATGTCAGTAAGACTTTCCTTTTAAGAGAAGTGATAAGATTTTCAAGATGGTTGCTATTAGAGGTAAACAGTATTACCAGTATACCAGTTTATCATGGTATTTATTTCCAGTGTGGTATGTACCACAATACCTTTTCAACATACCAGTACTTCAAAAGTCTCCATCAGCAAGGAATGAAAGAAATTTCATAGTAATTGTGTTACGAATTTATTGATATTAAAAGCATGTCTTCATTTTTCATGACAAAAGGAATCCAAAAATTATTTAAAAAGAGTCTTCTCACAAACTGATTTAAAATATTACAATATAATTATATTTATGACTCTAGAATCACATGTTTGACATGTGCGAACATGGTGTCCAAATGGGATGTTGTGAAAGATATTTGGAACAGATCCAACTTTTTGGAAAAATTCAGGAAAAAATTAAGAAAAAAATGTACATTTTTTTTATTAATGTGTTAACTGCATGTGTTCCTTTGTAAGAAAGAGAATCATCCTAATCTTTTCAGGAATGTATCTGTTTTCTGTCTGCATTTTACATACTTTTTCAAGTCCACTAAATATTTTCTTGTTTGTTGAGCCAGTGTGTTTTATGTTTACTTCCTCTCTCTGATAAACATCTTGCCACAGGTGTTAGCATCACACTCAAAGTTTCACTATCTATTATATGAATAGTGTAGCTAGCTAATGGTGGCCATACTGGATGTCAGATCAGTGTCATTCAGGACAAACAAAACATCATAAGAAATCTTTCAATGAAAATCTTCTTTCATTATGACCATGCATTCAGGAGGTGTAGAGATAAGAATTTTCAAGAGACCCATACTAATGTCAGATTGGCATCATTTTCATTTAGGCCCTAAAGGTATAAAAAGAAATCCTTCAGTGAAAACTCCCATGTCAATATGGCCATACTTTCAAAGGTGTAGTGATAACAAGATTTTCAAGACAGCCACCATGATGGCCATATTACACTCCTGATCAGCATCACTTTCATTCAAGTCCAACTAAATAACCAAAAATGATTTCTGGCATAATTCCATGTCAGTATAACTTTCCATTTAGAAGGAGTAGCAATAACAAGAGTATCAAGATGGCTGCAAAGGTGGCAATACTGGCTTTCAGGTTGGCATCAATTTCATTAATGCCCACCCTGAAATTGTAAGAAGTCCTTTGGTGAAAACCTTATATCAATATGACCATCCATTCAGGTGGGATAGCAATAAGTCATTTCAAGTGGGCCATCATAGCAGCCATACTGATGTAAGATTGGTGCCATTTCAATTAAGTCTAACTAGATATCATAGGAAATCTTCTGGTTAAAAAAAATTTCAATACAGCCATACATTGAGAAGCAATAGTGATAACAAGATTTTCCAGATGGCCATCATGATGGCTACCATATACAGCATGCCAGATGGCCATCATGATGGCTACCATATACAGCATGCCAGATGGCCATCATGATGGCTACCATATACAGTATGCCAGATGGCCATCATGATGGCTACCATATACAGCATGCCAGATCGGTATAATTTTCATTCAGGACCAACTAGACACCATAAGAAGTCTTCTGGTGAAAATCCTATGTTGGTATGACTTTCCATTTAGGGGGAGTTGTGATAACAAGATTATCGACTGCAATAGTGGCCATGCTGGATGTCCAAACAATTATCATTTTCATTAAGGACCAACTAGACATCAGAAATCTTTCAAAGAAAACCTTATGTCAATAAGACAATCTATTTAGGATGGGTGGCAATACTAATTTGCATAAGGACCACCAAGATGGTCATACTGGATGTCCGATTGGCAGCATTTTCAGTTAGAATCAACTAGACAAAAGAAAAAGTCTTTTGGTGAAAACCCCATATCAATTTGACCATCCACACAGGCAGAGTAGCCATTTTAAAGATGGCCACCATAGCGGCCATGTTAAACATCAGATCAGCACTATTTCAATTTAGGACCAACTAAACTTTCGTTACTCCCACCCACCCCCCAGCAAGAAAAAATTCAGACCAAGTAAGGTCAATAATTAACAAAGCAGGAAAATTGCATTCCCCTATAGTATCAGATGCCCACAACAAAAACTCTTGGAGCGTTCGTAAAAACCTTCCCATTATCAGAAATACAACAAATTCATCCTATGACAACACAAGAGCCTTAAGTTGTTGTGTTTGTGTTTGTTTTGTGTTTGCTTCAGCACTGCCAGACATGAGGTGTTAAATTGACACTCATTTTGCATGACAAAGACCATGGCATGATTACAGTTTTCTTGCTCTTTATTTTTTGGGGGGAGGGTGGGGGAAAGGAAGTGCCTTGTCCTTGCTACACCCAACCACTCAACAGGACAAGTAAAATATTTAAATTTTACTTTTTCTTTGATTATTATAGATGCATATAATTTCTGTTACAACTGTAATACATTTGATTGAAATATGCAATTATATTAGATAACAATTTTTGCTAGTAATGATGTGTATTTGGGATAATTAAATAATGTGTCTTGGACTTATGATCTGAATGAGATTTAAGACAAAAAAAAAACTTTGTTATGTGAAATGTAATATTAATAAAGAACCATCTGGGATGGCAAATTATCGTTGTGGGCATCACAAGTAATTGTTTAATATTATCAAAGTTTATCAGCAAAATGGTGAAACTCAAACTTGACCATGGTCTTCTTAATGTAAAGCCTGATACCAAATTGTGTTTAACCCATGCTGTCCTTCATAAAAGACTGTGTAGAAACAAGATATGACAGACTGAGACATGACGGGATGGATGAACATGAGTAACACTGTGTATCTCCTCTGTGTATGTGTAACTGATAGGATGGATGAACATGGGGGACACTATATGCCTCCTCCATGCATATGTGACAGATGGCTCATCATGGGATGGATAAAAATGAGTAACACCATATGCCCCCTCTATGTGTATGTGACAGATGTTTTATGATGGAATGGATGGACTAGGTTAACACTGTATACCACATCTGTGTATATGTAACAGATGTGATGGATGAATATGGGGAACACTATATGCCCCCTCCATGCATATGTGACAAATGGGACATGATGGGATCAATGAAAGTAACACCATATGCTGATGGCTCACGATGGGATGGATGAACATGGGTAACATCAAATGCCCCTCTATGTATATGTACAGAAGGGACATAATGGGATGGATGAACATGGGTAATAAAATATGCCCTATATGTATATGTGACAGACGGGACATAATGGGATGGATGAACATGGGCAACACTATGCCCCCTACATGTACATGTGACAGATGGGACATAATGGGATGGATGAACATGAGTAGCACTATATCACCCTACACGTATATGTGACAGATTGGACATGATGGGATGGGTGAACATGAGTAACACCATATGCCCCCTCCATGCATGTGACAGATGGGACATGATGGGATGGGTGAACATGGGTAACACTGTGTATCTCCTCTGTGTATGTGTAACTGATAGGATGGATGAACATGGGGGACACTATATGCCTCCTCCATGCATATGTGACAGATGGCTCATCATGGGATGGATAAAAATGAGTAACACCATATGCCCCCTCTATGTGTATGTGACAGATGTTTTATGATGGAATGGATGGACTAGGTTAACACTGTATACCACATCTGTGTATATGTAACAGATGTGATGGATGAATATGGGGAACACTATATGCCCCCTCCATGCATATGTGACAAATGGGACATGATGGGATCAATGAAAGTAACACCATATGCTGATGGCTCACGATGGGATGGATGAACATGGGTAACATCAAATGCCCCTCTATGTATATGTACAGAAGGGACATAATGGGATGGATGAACATGGGTAATAAAATATGCCCTATATGTATATGTGACAGACGGGACATAATGGGATGGATGAACATGGGCAACACTATGCCCCCTACATGTACATGTGACAGATGGGACATAATGGGATGGATGAACATGAGTAGCACTATATCACCCTACACGTATATGTGACAGATTGGACATGATGGGATGGGTGAACATGAGTAACACCATATGCCCCCTCCATGCATGTGACAGATGGGACATGATGGGATGGGTGAACATGGGTAACACCATATGCCCCCTTCATGCTATGTGACAGATGGGACATAATGGGATTGATGAACATGGGTAGCACTATATGCCCCATACATGTATATGCATCAGATGGGATGTGATGGGATGGGTGAACATGGGTAGTACTATATGCCTCCTCCATGCATATGTGGCAGAAGCATAACACTACCAGATACCATTTATCTTCTGACAACATAAAGTGTAGGTAAAAAAAAAATTAACTTTAGAAATAAAAAGACAAACTTACGACACATGTTGCAGTACTTCTTGCAGTTGTCAAGGGACCAGCTTCTGTAAGCAGTGCAAACACTCATGCCATATTCATGACAGTTTCTCAGGGCATCGATACATGGGGGAGCCTGGGTTGGTGTGCTTCCTAGAATTATAATGACAAATTATCAGTGCATAAATGAGAGCAAAAGTAGAAGAAAAAAGCCTACTGTCTCCCCAACCAATTTCCATGAACTCATGACAAGACCATTTCTTTTAACTGTCAAGTGTTGAAAACATCACTAATATTCTCGAGTGATAAGATTTTCAAATTAGCCAATGTGGCAGCCATCCTGAATGTAATACAGACACCATTTTCAATTAGGGCAAACTAGACACCATTAGAAGACTTTTGGTAAAACCATATGTTGATATCTGCATCAGTTCAGGAGAATTAGTGGCAAGATTTTCAATATGTTGATTGGGGCAGTCATATTTAAGGTAATATCAGCATCATTTTCAATTAGGCCCAGCTAAACACTATGATTTAAATAAAAATGCATGGACTCCCATTTAAACAGAGATGTTGATCCCTACTGTTATAGAGTATGTAATTGGTGCAGTGGCATACTAAAGGTGTTGCGAGAGGGGTGATCCACCCCGGGTGACAGCCAGAAGAAAGGGTGCCATCGGGAGAGTTGAAATGCCAATACAAGTTTTCAAACCAAATGAAAAATTCGCCAAAGTAAAAGTTATTTCAATTTGCTTATGACAGCACTGTACTGTTTAAAAATCTACTTGCAAACATACTATATTTTTCTGTGTGTTTACATTTTAAAATTATTTGTGGGAGTGCCAAAGGAAGGATCCACCCCTGAATTGGAGTATCCAATAAAGTTCTCTATCTTTCAATTTTTATGTTGCAACTAGAGAGTTCTGAATCAGGTTGGATAATTTCTATTATCTGATACTGAACACAACTGATGTCATTGTTAGGTTGGTTAAAGTGTTCAGACACTGGGGTCTTCCTCTTATTTTAAATATCCCTAAGATGGGTTTTTTATTTGCAACTGGAATCTCTTTTTACTCTCACATATGTATTGTTTGCCACTGAAGTAGCAACTGAGTAAGTAAATGACATTAAACAGTGACATCTTCGAAGTATATTTTAGGGTTGTAAAAGTGCTATTTTTAGATTTATCCATTTTCATGCAAAGGTGCAATTAATGGTTTTGCAATTTAACACTTTGTTTGTGAATGATTTACGTGAAAACCTTAGGTTTTAAATTGAAAACTAAGGTCTTATTAAATGGTTGTTTAAAAAGGAAAGAAAAAATTAATTTAGCACAATCACTTCCACTAGTATTTTAATTTTTTTGTTTTGTTTAATTGTTATTGTGTTTTTCAAGATGATTCAAGAAGAACATTTATGGGAAGCTCTTATCTTTATGGGGTTAATTCATGCCAAAATATGTGCACTTTCTTCCAATGCTAAAAAAACATTGGCTAAAAAAGATTACAAGTTCAACAATAATTGGAAATCAGAGCTTAAGTCAATGAAGGCGAGTAGCAAAGGTCCTGAGTTTGCACTGTATGTATCATGAAAAATGGATTCTTAGTAGATGTGGGAAGAAATGATAACACCAGACATATGCAGGGATGTCTGGATTAGAAAACTACTGACAGCCTGTTAATGGTGAAACTTAATCACAATGAATGTCATTAGTAGGCACCAGGTAGTAAATTTGTGAAGGAAACTAAAAATGCTTGTGGATTTTATAAAAAAAACAATAACTCTGCAGTGAACTATGAGATATACAATTCTACTTTTTCCTTTTAACTGACAATATCTAGAATCATTTTAATTAATTATTATTGTAACATTTGCCATCAGAATCTGATCCATTTTCAAAACTTGCTGTTTTATTACAATATGAATACAATGCAAATTATGGCAAAAATACACTTGTTCTGTATTAAATTGCCTTAAAAAAGAAATCTACTGATTTAGAAGAAAATCAATAATCCAAATGTTGAAATTTAATTATCTGATGTCCTGGTTCTATCACATGTATGGTCATGCATGGCAAATAAAATATTTTAATAATTTATGCACACATCATGTGATCTGGTCATACTGATGAAGTAACAGCACCGAATGATAATTACCTTTATGCATAAAACAATAGTAAATTATGTAAGTACATTTGTGTATATTAAATACTGCTAAAACTATACATTGTACATCTTAAATTGTAGTCCTTGCTGCTAACAGTAAGACTCATTTGGAATTATCAGAACTAAATGTGTGGAAAACAAATCTGAGATTCATTACACAGCAATATATATTTTATATTGCTGACAAAGCCTTGATGATAGAGTAATGGATTTAAAAACTTTCTTAATTATGATGTCTCCTTCAAGGACATGAGGTATATATGTTCTTCTGAAAACTCCAAACAAATTGCACTTACCCAGATTGGCCAATGCATTATGCAATGACAGATCTGGGTCTATTCAGTGTATGTATGTATGTACAGGGTTTAAAGGCACATCAGCACACTCCTGGCTAAATAATACCAAGTAAATTTAGTTATCCTCCCAAAGCAAGAGAATATAGAACAAAAAATATAAACACAAAAAAGGACAAAATTCTTAAAATATATGGTCCATTTTTTATAATCCACACTCTTTTTAAAGTCCAAGACCTTCTCAGTTGGAACAGGTTCATGGAACATTGCCTACATGGAAGATTGCCTACAGTATTTGCCTCTTACACAATGCTGGAGGGTCATCATTCCTGCTCTACATCCTTAAATCCTCATGGAGCGCAAAAGGAATTTGTAACATAAATGAGATCGATAATCAATCATACATAAATAATTAGTGAAAAAAGTGGGACACCAATGGGCACCTCACTGTCCAAGTTTCAATGCCCTTGCATGTTACTTACCAACACCCTGTCCACTGATTGATCCATAGCCAGTGAAGCTGCCAGTTTGCTGGTCATACTCGCAGACTGGTTTCTTGCAGCATTCACCAGCTTGTTGTTCCAGATGGCAGGCAGGAGGAATACTATGGTAGACTGGACATCTGTTGTTAATAAAGAAATTATCATTACCTATCAGCAAGAATTAGTGGCTTATTAGTACTTACATCCTTTATTTTTCTAAGAAGCTGTCAGTATGGATAACTTTCAAACCTCAAAGTTTGGTGTAGAACATAAATGTATTACAATGCAGAAATACACAAGATGCAATTATAGTGGCATAAGGACTCAATATTCAAACATGTCAAATGATTTGAGGTCGGGATTTTAGTACTTTATGGCACAGCAACACAAATAGGTTATTTAGGTCTGAGACAATCTGAATAAAGTGCCCTGCCCAAGAATGCACCACAGTAGCCAACCAGGGCTGATCCAATGGTAAAATTGAAATGCACATCCTTATAGCTATGAGTCTAGCATGCAAACCATTATGCCACATTGGCAGCTACCTCCAACAGTTGCCTCTTTCATCAATTTCCATACCTCAGACCTATAATTTTACATCCACATGCCCACATGAGATCAATGTAGAATGAACCATAAAGTAAATGATGGCAAAGCAGTGCAAATGTGCCACAAATCATCATTTCATGATGCCCTTAAACTGCTAGATTTGTCTCTGCAAGACTGTCAAGAACAGGGATACATACCAGATGGGGATGATGGATGGACTAGTGCAAACAGATAGTTGTCAACTCAGACAACATCATTGAAAACTTGGAAAAAAATGACAAAAATTGATGAGAGAATATGTTTTATGGAGTAAATTGCTAAATGTGGGAATTCAGCATGATTTTGGAATAATTTCTAATTGGGACAGCCCCTAAGGATTCTTTACTCAAGAGCTGCTGTAGGTAAAGTAGCTTGACTATTTTAATGAATAAATGACTGACAAAAACACCTGCATTGCACGGGTTTTGCTGATCTTCAATTATCAATTTTCATAAAAGTACAAAAGTCAATCAATGGACACAAGCCTCCTGCATTTATAATACACATATTTCTCTTTTAATGAAACTATGTTCTCTTGAAAGTAGTACTGTCTCTGTTCACTAAAAGTCTATAGTTTCTACTTGAAGTGTGTTTTCCATTAGTTATGATCAAGCTCACACAAGTGCTTTGTTCTCACTCTTCATTACCAATAAATACTTACATGTGGATGAGCAGACTGGTCTCAATTTATAATTACCTACAACTGATGTAAGAAAGGTAATAGAGTAAGTTGTAGAAAACAACCTTTAAAACAATCAAATTTTTGTTCTTGGCATCGTCAACCTTTCTATTTTTATGGCAGCTGGTTGAGTAAAAGTTTTTTTCTGGCAAGAAAATGTTTGGTCTACTTTATTCACTGAGTGATTGGATTCTGAGAAATTTTCAAACCACTTGAACAATGTCATAAAGAGGGAGGACTGAAGTTGTAAATATACAACTGGAATAGATCAGGGTACTTACAAATCTTCACATTTGTATTCTCCTTTGTTGGAATCAACACAAGTGCACTGAAAGTCACAGCCATCTCTCCATGACTGACCTTGGAGAAATTGTTTGTTCTTGTACTCACATACACCTAAAATACAACATTAAAACAGCATTAATTACTATGAATTTATTTATTTTCATAGATATCAATTTTATGATTTTTGTATATAAATAAATGAGATTTTCTTTGGTACTTAGATTCCTGGATTGAGGAAATAGTATTATTGTTTCCGCATAAGAATTATTGTTGCAACAACCACAAAGTCCTTGAAAATTGGTACCCCACATAAAATAATAAACTCACAGTATCATGAATTTTAAACATGAAGCATTACATCAGTATATCAGTGTCTCAATATCTAAAGATGAAACATTAAATCAGCATTACATCAGTATATCAGTGTATCAGAAAACATCAATATATAAGTATCTAGCATGATACAGATGGTAAATAGATTGTTTAACTGATTCCTCATTAATTTCAACTGGGTTTTGTAGAATATTATTTGAAACTTCACTTTACAACCAAAACGTCTATTCTGGAATCAAAAAACATAACATGGGCATCCATTTTTAAGGTCATCTATTGATAATCAGCTATTTCTTTCAGGTGCTTTGCTACTCTCCATCTCAGATGGGTCCATCTACAAGCCTTCTGATTTACAGTATTTAGCTCACTTAAGTAAAATATTTCTCTAGATCCTGACCACTAACTTTCTCAATTCCATGTCAAGAGGACACTTTCAGTTCATCAAATTTAATCATACAAACACCTGAACTGATACTTACAATCTCATTCAACCAGATGCTCATAATATTCAAGATGCTTGCAATAATCAAGAAAAAAAAACAAATTAATCTCTTTTAATCCTTTGCTTGTCACTGTTGTCAATTAGACCTAGTTGTGATGGGTGCATGGCAAAGGCCCCAAATCTCAAAAACATTTTCCTTGGCAGGGTCTTTAAACTAAAGAACTTATGTTCAAAATTCACTAGGTTGGAGAAGATGGTCATTCAGGGACCATAACTCTTCCAAATGACTATGTGGAATACTGGAACACCAACTCATTCAAGGAAAGATCAACAGAATGGTGCATGATACCTTTGGCTGAAATGCAATACTCCTTAGTAAAGTTATGGTGTGGAAAGTAAAGTTAAGGGGACTGGCAATCTGGGGACATATCTCTTCCATTTGATAATGTGGAACATTACAAATTAAATTAGATCCCTTCAGTATATAGCTGCATTCCAAATCTGGATGAAATAAAGCAAAGATTGGGGCCTAGGGTGGCCGAGTTGTCTAAGGGACCCACCTTTATAAGTCTCAGGCTCAGCCAATGTGGTTATGTGAGAAATCTTGCCAGTAGTTTTCTGTGGGTCAGTGGCTCTGCTCGGGATTTTCCTGGGTTCTTCCTCCACCAAATATACTGGTTGCCACATATTTTCTAAGATATGGCGTTAAACCCATAATAATAAACCAACATACATCAGTAACATTATGCTGAGGAAACCAAAGCCAGAAAATGGGTAAACATGGCCATAACTCCTGTAAACGATGTCATGGAATGCTGGAAATTAAACTCACATTTACTGAAGGTGTCATCAATCTGAGGCCACATGCCAAAATCTGGTTGACTCCAAAACATTTGTGAACATGAAAATCAAGAGCATGAGTAATTAGAGGCCTTAACTCTCCAAAATAGGAGACTATACCCATATGAAGGCAAATGCATGTCATTACGAGACGATGTTCACCCCAACTGTATCAGAATATGCTGAATGAATCATAAACTACACTGGGTATAAGCAATATCCCATGTACAGACAGGAAGTTAATTGTAAAGGGCCATAACTCTAACTAAAACGTAGATGACAAGGCATAACTCATAAAAAGGCATGTCTAGGTCTATGGGACAATGTACACACTAACTGCATCAGAATATGTTGAATGGTTCTGAAGTCATGATGGTTACAAGGATCTGCTATAGTGAAGATGTAATATTGATGAAAGAAAAAGCAAAAGTGGACCTAAAATGATGGAACTTTAAAAGGCACATCTGCATGTAATTGGAATTTGCCTATCAAAAGGCATCCAATTATATGCTGATCTTTGCTGGTAAGTAAGTGTAGGTGAGAAATAATGGACACATAGATGGAAGAGGTAATTAGTTAAAATATAATTTACAAGATATCAGTAAACATTTCGACTTATACATAAACTGCATTGAAAGATCTCCTTCTCAATACATCAGTACAACAGGGCTGAATGAGTCTTAATCATACATGCAACCCCTAAGGTACACCCATTATCTCATATTACTTATTCAACACATTGGCTAATTAGCAAATTGACTTATCAATTTTTTTATAAAGGGCATCACATTACAAAGAGGTTCTTTTTACCACACTCTTACAAAGCATGAATCTCAAAATCAAAAGAAAGTCTGGTTTAAATAAACTAGGATACTTACTGATACCATGAGGATTGGTGCCCTTTCCACTAGCAGTGTAGACATTGACCTTGGGGTCAAAGTTACAGACTGGTTCTTGACAACATTGACCTGGCTTGCTTACTAGTGTGCAGTCCAAAGGCAGGTTATAGTAAACAGGGCACCTGCAGACAAGAATAAAGAATAAAGTGCCCAGAAATTTCTACATTTTTAAAGGAGTACTTGTCTTTGCCGTCATTACATTCGCTGCTTAGTTTCATTATGTACTGCTCTTTGTAAACTAAAAAAAGCTGTTTTGTATATGTCCTCAATAACTCACTAGCAATGTGGTCCATAACATTTACAGCAGCATAGGTGTGGGCACAATACTGCAAAGGAGACTCAAAGTTTGGTTAATAGTTGGAGGAAATACTGGGTAGGGTGCAGGAAACTTTTGCTGATATATGAAAATTATAACCTTGCTCGTCGTACAGAAATATCCATCCAAAGGATTGTAATATCATAAGTGGATATTAGCTCATACGAAGTCAATTAAAGTCAATATAATAATAACAGACTTTTAATACAACTCAAATATTAACATGTAGTGTTCATAAATATGTGTATCAGCAGAGCTGGAATTGCTTCCACTTTTAAGTTCACAACATTGTAAGCAAATACCAATGATCTAACGCAACATAGCTAGAATAACAATCAAACTGCCATACCTAACCCATCTACAATATGTATACACTGGGTGCTTCCACAAGAATAGGGGCCCCAGGTGACCAAGTGGTCTAAGGCACTAGCCTTTAGAGATCACTGACATTTCATCTCTGTCGGCGTGGGTTAGAGTCTCAAGCTCAGCCAATGTGAGAAAGCTTGCCAACAGCTTCCCATGGGTCAGTGGTTCTTCTCAGGTGTTTCCTGGGTTATTCCTCCAAGAAATATACTGGTGCCTAATGTGTTGAAAAATGGCATTAAACCTATCATAGCCAACCAAATCCTGAAGACAGTGAATTTAATTGTCAGTTTGTCAACAGCACAACCCTGTATTATTTGTACTAATAAAAACAGTTTCCACTTGGAAGTTGCATAGTCAAATAATACTACATCCAGATGAAAAAAAAAACAACTGAAAAGACAAAATTTCTGCATTTTACTAGAACTTGCATGTTTAGTTTTAAATGTATAACTGCAAACTTTGAAGAGCAATTCATAGATTAGATAAGGCAAAAAGAGCAACTTAGGAGTTGTCTAAAGTATGTAATTTTACAATGCAATTAGGCTGCCTGTACTGCAAATCAAGCATGTGCATGATCACCATAAGTTATTTAATAATAATGAAGTTTAGATTTTTTCAAAGGTTACAGCAGATCATGTGTGTACAATTTGCATGCACTCACTCAGAATGAAAGGGGGGGGGGGGAATTGGTTACATTTAGTGGTTATTAGCAAATTCAAAATGACTAATTCCATGCAATTCTTCAAAAGTTATCAAGGAGAAATAATTCAAGAAGTTCAACCTTCTAAGTTAAACAAGAGCCATAACTCAGACTTGTAGCAGAAAACGGTGAAAATCCAACTTCACATAAGTCTTTAGTGCCATATCTATTTAATAAAATAAGAAACACTGCCAAGAAAATCTATGGCATTTAAGACATTTAGTGAATATTTGGTGGCTTACAAGTCACTGACACTTATGCAGTGGGTTAGGATTTGGTTTGCATTTCTGAAGGTTACCAGCCAGAAAGTCCTTTTCTGCCTCCTTAAAGCCCTGCATAAAAATTTGCAATCTGAAATCTTGTGAAACAAAAATTACACACCTGTTGTTACATTTGTATCTTCCACTGGAGCCATCTTCACATATGCATTCATAGTCACACCCATCATACCATTTCTCACCATGATTGTAGGTCTTTCCCTTGAAGGAGCACTTCCCATCTTAACAAATACACAAAGAATGATGCATTGACTCTGCTAATTTTTCATTTAAATTTAAAACAAAATCAAAACTCTTGCAAAATTTTAAATAACTGAACAGTCAAGCCTTGTTAAATAACAAACTGTTGTGATTAAAAACCATTAAATAATACAATTCTGTCCCAATGACTTAACCTTGGTAGTAAATGAAACAATTTTATTTTCCAGCATATACTGTCAAGTGGTAAATGTCATCGACATTAGTTATTACGATGTGACGTGACTCAAATTTTTACATTATCTGATCATCCAACTTGCCTATTTATCAATGTTCATCATAAAATGAAATGAAAGAAGTTGAATAAGGATAAAATCAGCACATGTATTTCAATATTAGTAATTTGTTTCTCACAGTAATGTTGAAAGATCATCTAACTGAGGCTGATTATAAATTAGAGTATATTATTAACAGATTAGTGTATGTGTAAATTAGAGTATAAAACAAAACAGATTAGTGTATCTATAAATTAGAGTATACAATAAACAGATTAGTGTATGTGAAAAATTAGAGTATACAACAAACAGATTAGTGTATGTATAAATTAGAGTATATAATAAACAGATTAGTGTATCTGTATAAATTAGAGTATACAATAAACAGATTAGTGTATCTATAAATTAGAGTACACAATAAACAGATTAGCATATGTGTAAAGTCTAGTATGTTATATGGACTCATTGTTTTCATAGTCAACTCACAAACTCAATGATCACAAGCAGAAAGAAAAAAAAAAAACTCATCCCCCCAACATATCACTTAGTAACCTATCCCACTGTTTATGACATCTTTGTCAAGTGATCTGTAGTTATTTTATACCACCTATTTAAAAAAAACAGTTTTTTAAAAGATTCTAAAGTGTTTTTGTCATACGGCAGATATAATCAGAATTAAAGAAGTATTACCTGTAGGCTCATACAAAAGTGACAAAGAAAAGTGAAGCCAACAAGCTTTGTAAATTTAACAAAAATAATTTATTTCCCTTTCATCCTTCTCTCTTTGCAATTGCATCTGTCTCTCTCTCTCTCTCCTCTTTCTCAAATTGTAACTGCATTTGTTCCTCTCTCTCCTCTTTTTCAAATTGTAACTGCAATTGTTTCTCTTCTTTCTGTAAATGCATTTGTTCTTTTTCTTTTTCCAATCGTAACTGCATTTGTTCTTTCTGTAAATGCATTTGTTCTTTCTCTTTCTCCAAATGCAGCTGCATTTGTATTTGTTTTTCCTCTTTATCTTTCTAAAGTTCCAGCTTCCTTAACTCTAATTCCAACTTTTTTAGCTGAACTTCCATTTTCAAAATGTCCAAACACTCCTGAGTAAAATTTTAAAAAATTAGCTACTTTTGATGATATTGTGAAAAAGCCTGTTGATTTCACTAAAAATTTCAAACAAAATGTGAAATAGTACTTGGGATTTAAAATATTCTGAAAACTAGGGGAAATTAAATTTCAAAAAACAATTTTCTGAAATATTTTAACCAAGATTCATATATCACAGACGAGCCCCCAGTTTTCTTTGTTACATGTAGGCTCATATAAAAGTAACAAAGAAAAAAGTTAAGCCAACAAGCTTTGTAAAATTTAACAAAAATAATTTATTTCCCTAGAAAACAAGGCAAAAATATGAAAATGGACTTATGGTTTGTGAATCTAATCCAAAAATTAATCCTAGAATTTAAAAATATAAGTCCTATCACTAAAAAGTTCTAACTGAATCAAAGTTCGAATCCTAATGAAGTTCCAATATGTCCCATTTTGTATTGATGTGTCAACAGTTCCTTGTTGAATTTTATGAATCAAGAATAATATTCCAGCTTAGAATTCCAAATAGTTTCCACTAAATGTCTTTGTCCAAGAATTTTTATGAGCACTGGTATTTCCAGGGAATATAAATTATTAAATCCCAAAAAATAGAAGAATTTTAAATCAAACTGGCATCAACATTAAAAACACCTTGAGCTCTGAAGGTGTAAACTACGACTGACTATTACAGTATAAAATATCTGTTTTAACCCTTAACTAAAACGCAGTTTAGACCCCCTGATGGGTCACGTGATCACTTAATCCAAACAACACAGTAAAATAATATGTCAATTAGCACGTAGGCTATTTACAGGTTCGATTGTACTGAACGAATCTTACTATAAGATTCAATAATAAAAATTTTTTTAAAAAAAGGTTGTTTACAACAGAGCTGATGCAAGCTAAGAATGACCTTGATTATGACCAATGATTTTCACTCTGTGTTTATGAATTTTGAACCAAGGTCAGGAACTAGGTCAGCTAAAAATACAATGTAGCAACACTACTTCGTTTTAATCTGGCTAAAAAGAACTGAACTGTATTTTCCGAAAATAACATCAAATCCAGTGAATAAAGTTATCATCACAATAACATGTAATGAAATAAAAATAAAATAAAAAAATTTGAAACTAACACACAAGTAATTTAATTACATAAACGTAACAGAAGATTCTTAATTTCAGGGATAGAAAAATCCATTACTCAATAGCCAGGCACAACTTAAAATTAAAGCTCAGAAACCAAATGACTTCTGATCAAAGTGCAGCTGGACAACCAGCTTTTGATAGAAATAGTTTAAAATAAGTATGTTTGCCAAGATGCAAACTCAATCAAACTGGCTCTCTATATGAAATAACTAATGAAAACTTGATGTTTTGTGACTCATGTTCACATAATTTGCAAGATTTGTAATCATTGATCAATTAAACTGTAAGTTCTTTTGGGAGTTATGGTTAGACAACTTGATGTTTTTGCTGGGCATCAGATTTTTTCACTGTAATTGTCTGATGGATAACCATACACTTTACAAAAGTTTCTTTCCCAGAAATTATATTGCTTAATTGATAGTAACAGGGAGGGTTCTTTCTGACCAAGGAGAGTCTCTGTGTCTTAGAAATTTGAGAAAATCTGCTTTAAGGACTTGCTTCCTTCTTCTCTTTATAAATCTTATAATAACAGGGGGACTCTCATGGCTTAAGTTCTAGGACTGAACTATATGAAACAATTACTGTATGTGAGAATTGACAATCGTAACAAGGATCTGTACAGAATGATTGACAACCGAAATAAATAAGATAATCACAAATACTCCAGAAGCAGATCATTTTCTGTCAAATTTTAGTAATCTCTGTCCAAAATATTATTACAGAATAATATGTATCTACAATGGAAAATGCAGAAAAACTGGATGATGGATGAGCTGGTAATGAAATTTTAAATTGATATCTTACAGTGAAAAATATCTGTCTAAATGACACTGACACAAAGTTAGACAGAAACATATTTGTCACGGTGAAAACACTTGATGATTCATACATTGTTTACCATGTCAATGGTCCATATTTTATTGGATTTTGAATGCGCAAGGATTGACAGACAGCTGCTGGCAGATGCACTGAAATTCATACAGGTAATTGGGTATGTGCAATTTAAGCAGATGCCTCTCTCTGCCTCTGAGTAAGGTAAACAATTACATTGTACTACATACAAATTATATGCAACAATTAAAAAATGCAATGCCATATATCACCAGATAAAGAAAATGCATTTTTACTTACAGAATCCAACTGGGTTGGTGTCTGGGCCTAGAAGAAAATAAAAAGCAAGCTATAATGTAATGGAATTCCAACACATTAATTAATGATACATGTACGTTTGATTATCTTTATCAGCCTTTCCTATAAAGAAAAACTAATCAAGAACCATATTAACTGCATGGTTAACCTCTTTATTTCTTTTTACAATTTCATGGATTTTAACACCTATTAAAAGATACATATTTACTACTTTTTCCCCTATAATTTGAATGGAGGACAAAAGTAAATATTTAAAGGAGAAAAAAACTAAGTAAACTGCTTATGAAGAATATAATAGCATTTTCCTTCAAGGGTAAATGTGTTTATGCTACATTTGTTTTATAAACAGGGCTCAAAATTAGCAGTAGTCCACTAGCCCAAGGCAAGTCAATTTCCTGTCAGACTAGCAGTTTTCATAATTTTATTAACCTGATGGCACCTAAAGTTTCAGTTGTCATTGTTTATTTATTCTATTATAAGTAATTACGAAAATCTGAATGATCAGATGATGTCCTTGTTCTCTCAAAATTAACTGTATCAATTCCTGGTATTCAACTTCATCTCTAGGGGTAAGATTAATTAGGACTTGACTTATCATATTTCAAAATGAGGCTCTATAAATCTTTACTAGTTTTGTTAAATTAATAAAGTAAAGCTATATGTCAATGACTGTAAACCAGATTTATGTACACGTAAATCTGGGAATGCAGTGCCATGGTCATTAAATCACTATTATGATTAACCATTTCATCTTTAAAGATTAGCAATCATGGAGACACATATTCCATTCAAAGGTTCATATACATTTGCAAATAATAATAATAATAATAATAATAATAATAATAATAATGTGGACTTGAACTTTAGAAGCTCTAACTGCTTTACAATATTAGATAACACATAAAAACATATACAACAACAAGATTACAGAAACAAATACCAATGAAATTATAAAACAAAAACATGCTGACAATAATTAATGAAGTAAACATTGTTAAATACTTTAAGTCTGTTCTTGTGGTCAAAATATATGAGTTTTATGAGTGCTCTTGAATGAGATCACATCGTCCTTGTGTCTCAGATCAATGGATAATTTGTTCCATGTACATGTAGTTGAGCCTTGGTATGCTAAAGAAAGTTATCCATGTGACATCATTTTAACAATGGGAACAATGAGAATACAAGTGTTGGAAGAGGAGCATAATCTTCTAGACGGGGTGTACACACAGGTGAGGTCAGATAGGTACTGGAGTGGAGCCAGTCAACAAAATATTTTATGCTTTATTCTAGATCTACCATGTAGCCAGTGAAGGTTACAGAGTACAGAGTAGCTGGGAGGTGTGCTCAGTTCTTCATATTCTAAGGATGATCCAAGCAGCTGTGTTTTGAACTTTTTGAAGTGTCTGCAGTAGATATTGAGATGAACCAGATAGAAATGAATTAAAATAGTCCAGTCTTGAAAGTACTATGGAACACACAAGTGTTTTAGTGGCATCAAGTGAAATCAAATTGTGAATGGAGCTGATGCATCTCAACTCCAAATATGCAGTCTTGCATATGTTCATTACATATTGGTGTAATGAGAGAGTACTGTCTCAAGTGACACCTAGGTTTCATACTGACTGTGTGAATTTAATGTTGGTATTGCTGATACAATTTGTTTGAGGTGAAGGATGTAAATGAGAAAGTCTCTGCTTGGTTATCAAGATGGCTTCAGTTTCTCATCATTCATCTGCAGCTTGTTACACATCATCCATGACCTCACTTCACAAATGCACCTCTCTACACCTTGGATGGTAGCCTCAACTTCACTTGGGCAGCCAGAATTGTATATTGGAGTGTCACCAGCATACAATGTCACCAGCATACAATTGGTGAGACAGTGGATGTTGATCTATGACACTTGAGTGTGGCTGAATGTACAGAATGAACTAAATGCGGCCAAGAACAGAGCCTTATGGAACACCAAAACATAGATCAAATAGGCTTGAATGTTTTCTATTTATGGACACAGTTTGTGTCCTGTTAACTAAGTAGGACTTGAACCATAGTAAGGCTGTATTGTGAATACCAAATACATCCTGGAGATAGAGAAGTAATATATCATGGTTTATTGGGACAAATACTGCAGAGCAGTGAGGACTGTAACCTTTCCACAATCCAAAGCAGAGAGAACGTTGTCATCTACTCTCAGAAGGGCAGTTTCAGTACTATGGCAGGTCGATATGCAGACTGCACATTAAAGACTATCTGAATTCAGATGAGATGCAAGTTGGTACACAATATCTTTTCCTAAGATTTTTACATAAGAGATTAGAAACAGTTTGGTTGTTCTTTAAATTGCTAAAGTCAAGCATCAGTTTCTTCAGCAGAGGCTTTACAATGTCAGTTTTGAAAACAATGGGAATTACCACAATGAAAGAGAACTATTGATAACATCAGTTAGTGAAGGCAATATTGAATCTAAGCACTCAAGCAGCTGTGATGTCAGAACTGATCAAGTTTGCATGACTTTGGGGAGCTCTTCATCACAACTGTATGTATCAAATCCATAGAGACAGGTTCAAATGCTATTAAAGGTTACCATGTATATTCTGCATCACAACTGTATGGTGACTATAAGTCAAGCCTATCTCTAACTGATTGAATTTTGTCATGGAAGAAATTTGCAGAGAGAGAAATTCCTTGGAAGCGGTGTACATTTATTCCTTGACATTAGCTTATTCATAATCTTTAAGAGCTCTTTACAGCTGGAACTTTCAGTGATCTTATTACTGTAATAGGCTGATTTTGCCAAAAACTATTATGAAAACCAGCACAATGCTGATACTGTCATAGTGAGAAATCTTCTCGCCCTGCTTTCACTCTATTGTGATGGATGGGTACAGCCTTAAATCATCTGTCTGTTGAGTTACGATATGTAATGACAAAGGTGAATGAGGTCTATCTCTTTATTTTCTCTTATTATTTTTTTCCCAGATGAAAGGCTGTAAAAATGTTAACTCATCTTTATTTACAGTTAATTTCTGGAGAATCAGTCATTGTTTCTCTTTTGACTATTTTCAAGAAACCTCAGTGGTTTTCTAAAGCATGATTTGTACATATGAATTTTGAATGAGCATGATATTTAAGAAATAACACCTGTTATTAAACTGGATCTTACATCGTTTTATTGAAAGGACTCATGAAGATTCAGCAGGACTAGTAAAATTTCCCTATCTAAAATGAAATTTATGTTTAATTCTATGCCTGGAAACTACAACATGTGATACATATTTTATTTTGATGACATGAATGAGAACTTAATGGACACAATTGTTTGTACATTTTGACTGATATCAACAAACTTAACATATAATATTATGGCACTGTATGTCCGTCTGTGAAGATCTGCTAGCTGAGGCCATAACTTTATACAAGATATCTTCAGTAAACTTTACCCAAATATGTATCATGGCAAGACAGTGTGCTATAGACAACAGCCATGTCCTCTGCCTCAAGGTCATGGTAAGAGCAAGAGACAATATAATTCTTTGATAGGTATTCCTTGTTTTTTATATGCCTGGGAAAATCTCTCCAACCATTACAAAGTTATGGGCCAGACAAGCAAATGTTAATGTTTTTATTGCTGGGCAGACATAATATAATAAACCCAAATCAAATGGGGCATGTAAAATTTAAACATTTTAATAACATATAAAATGGGGGCCTAACTTGAGAAGGGTCTTAAAACCCTGTTAATAAACCATGGATTTTCTCACTCTACATTAAATATTCTCATCATTTAAACTCATTGTAATATTAAGCTTGGTACCCGTGTTTCACAGCTGAATGCAACACTCAAGTAACCAACTCTCTGGAAAACCTGTTCTGATGTTTCTGCTTTATGCCAAGTACAAGAAAACTAATGGCAGTGAAAATAATGGTCAACATAATGATAACTAATAAGTCTAACATTCTGTGACATTAGTTCTTATCTGGCTTTCCTTTTTTATACTTACCACAGAAGCCACAGGACAGCTTGCAATTATCTCGAGCCCAGGTGCCAGGTGCACCACAGGCATCCTGACCATAGGATGCACAGTTACTCAGCGTGTCTTTACATGTGGGTGGGGCAACAGTGTACAGTGCTGAAATAATGAAAGAAAGAAATTAATGTAACTAAATCAATAAATAAATTCATTAATAAAATGCTTAGAAGCAAAATAACTGCAGTTTTCTTATTCATTTGTCTAAAGTTTTCTGTCTTAAATTTAATTATAAGTTTGGCTATTTATGTACAAAATATTGTATATTCTCATCCAAATAACTTGCCTAATGATGAAGATGGAATACCAAAAAGACAAAATTCAATCTAGCCACTCCACACCCCTGACTGCCATAAGAAATCAGTGTTAACACTTCTTTTGAGAGACTCTTGATCCATTGCAGATTCAATAATACCAATTTCTTTAAAACATGACAGTTAACTGAAACACACAAAATTAAAATTGACAGACATTAATACAAAATTTAGCTAAATGATCAAGCAATTTCATCTGCATTTTATTTGTTATTATCATTCATAGCAATTATATAAGGCCTAGATCAATTACTGTTTATACTTGTTTGTAAGTCAAGTCAAACTACAAACAACAAAGATCCTGATCTGCCTTATCATAACGTGCCTGCAAGATCAGGGTCTATGTTACTTGTTTTACCAATTATACCTACGAAACTGCACAGACCCAGATCAGGTAGTGCATTATACACAAGCAGATATAGGTCTGTGCAGTTTGCAGTTGGACTAATGTTATATATGAGTACATATGGTATGTAAAGAGGTCCAAGAGGACTTTTGAGTCTTTGATTAAGAAATGGCTGTCCTTGGGTGAAGGTGAGATAAAAAGAGGAGGCCAACCCAAAAATTATTTGGGCAGAAATACATCGAACATGTATTTTGATTTTTGGCACATGGATTTTAGAGACAGAGCTTGTGGAATTTAAGTCAGAACTTTTTTTGTAAAAGTCACCAGCACCAGGCTTCAGTCCAAAAAATATTTTCTTTGAGCGTTGGAGTCAATAGACCAGACATTTCAGTACTCATCTATCTCATTGTTCTTGTATTTCATTCATCCATCTACTCATTTGCTCATCATTCATCTATTTCCTTTCTACTGAAGCACCCCTTATCTCGATTAAAATATAAATTATTATTTTGTATAGAAATATATGAAAATATGTACTAAGAATTCATCACGACGTACACAGTATAAATGCACTGACTTTTATATCTACCTGTGCGAGCATTTGCATCACACAATGCACCTTACAATGTACATTAGGTATAAATGTACCTACTTTAATTTTTACCTGCGCGAGAATCCGCATCACCACATGCACCTTACATTGTACATTTGGCTGCTCAATGCACAAATGGAATCTGGCCTCAGGTCACAATTAATAGTTCCGGTTCAGTACCAATAGTTCTGGTTCAGTACCTACGAATGTAGTCCCAGTCTATTTTTAGATCATTTTTTCCTGTCTCCATTTGGTGGTGATACAAGAGTTAGATTTAGGCATTCTTGGTAAGGATTTAAAGGCAATTGTTTTATTCTTTAGAATATGAGCTTATGGTGTGGTTGTCTGTGTGTATTTCGGCGACAGTGCACAGTGAGTAATAAGGCCTTGGTGATGATCCGGAAGTGAAATCTGTGTTCCATTGCATGGTGTTTTGTTTACAATTCAGCCTCTCAAAAAAATGCAGGTCAACCCTTGACAAGAACTTCACCGTAAAGTCATCTTTGAAGGTATTTTAGATTAACATATGATTTGTATTGATTGTCACACAGTGGAAAGTTCAGTACTGAGAAACAAATGTAGAGAATACATAGTAAAATTAATTGTGTTCTATGGCCATCTGGCCACAATTAATAATTCCGGTTCAGTACCCACCCACCAACGAATGTAGTCCCAGTCTATTTTAGAGCAATTTTTTTTTTTTTTTTTTTTTTTTTCCTGTCTCCGTTTGGAGGTGATACAAGAGTTAGATTTAGGCATTCTTGGTATGGATTTAAAGGCAACTGTTTATTCTTTACAATATGAGCTTATGGTGTGGTTGCATGTGTGTGTTTCGGCGACAGTGTACAGTGAGTAATAAGGTCTTGGTGATGATCCGGAAGTGAAATCTGTGTTTCATTGCACGTTGGTTTGTTTACAGCCAAACCGTTCAAAAAAATGCACGCGAACCTTTGACAAGAACTTCACCTTGAAGTCATCTTTGAAGGTATTTTAGATTAACGTATGATTTGTATTGATTGTCACACAGTGGAAAGTTCAGTACTGAGAAACGAATGTAGAGAATATATAGTAAAATTGTGTTCTATGGCCTGTCAAATAGCGTTTCTCTACCATATCGCCGTTGAGAACTTTATTTTTCCAACTTTAAAAAAGTTTGTACTGATAGAACACGGTTTAGTTTTAAACTTGTAAGGATTAAAGCGTTTAAATAATCCTCAGCTAGATAGTAAGTTAAAATTAACTGTGCCAGGTAAATACTTTCGAAGACCGGTGACGGTGGTGTTATGATTCATAATGGCTCGAAGCCAGACTTGAGATATCTCTAGGCCTATACAAACAGTAAACGTTTGTGGATTCGTCCCATCTCAGTCTAATCTGCCCCTTTCGTTAGATGTTATCCTTCCAGAAAAGAAATCCCACATCAACTAGCGAAAATTGTATTTTCAAATCTAGCGCTGTTACTCTCAGCGAAAAAGGTAGACCACTATAAATCTATGATTTTGTACATCGCGCGGTGCAATACAGCTTTCGAAACGGGTAGGCATAGGTCTCAAAATGCCCAATGCCAATGGAGTTTTAATTTTTTAATTAATTGCATACATATAAATATTGTGTTTGCTATAATTATAATAGAGATATTATAATAATTTACATGTTTTGATCATATTTCCTCAAATGGAAATAATGGTTATTTTTGACGAAAAGGACATTCATATAGGAAGACAATTCATTACGTAAGTGTAAATGCGCAATGGAATCATTGTAAACTATACATTGTTTCTTAAGTTTTCCAACTATTTAATGATATTTTACTTCAAACTTCATGCAAACATGAGTTTATTTTTTAAGTTGGGGGAGGTGTTTCCAACTTGAAAATTTGCATGCGAAATGAAGTATTGGCAATTAATAGTTGCTGCTTCTTATGTTACTGAATCAATAAATCATGAATTTAAAAATATATTTTCATTGTTTAAGTTGAAATTATGAATATTTTACTTCAATTTTTTTTTCATAATTGTTAAAAATGTAAACTCTTAATGCGAAATGGAATTTTGGCTTACGAAATTGAATCATGTCCGTGAATGTGAGTATCGGTTTGTGAAATTAAATCATTAAACAAATAATGATTTCAGCTATTATTATTTGAAAAGAAATATTTTAAATAGTGTAACCTTTTATTACATTATATATAGATTGTAAAGACTTGTGCGAAATTTTAATGACTCATACACGAATTGTTATCATAATTCATCTCTTCATTAAATTCTGAAACAGAAACTTTTAAAGTATGTATTACTAATTAAAATAAAAAAAATACTAGATATTGACCAAAAAATTTCATGTCATTTTTTGCGCAAAATTGGAAATCGTCATTCGAAATGGAGTCTGTCTGGTCTCATTGGATAGTTTCGTATAATTTGTTTTTATTTGTATCTTCAGTGTAAAATTGTTCTCATTTTTCTGCAATATGTCATTGTCGGATGAAAATTCACTAGATAAACCAGTCCAGTGAGACCTCTCTGTCTCTGTCTGTCTCTCAACATTCTGCCGTAACGGCCAGACCTAACCGCAGTTCCATCCCAAGCATTAGTCAGTTCCACCGCTCCGGTTGCCTAGTGGTTAGAGCGTCCGCCTCGGGAGGTCATGGGTTCGAACCCCGGCCGAGTCATACCAAAGACTTACAAAAATTGTACTAACAGCTGCCTCGCTTGGCGCTCAGCATTAAAAGGTTAGTGTTAGGACTGGTCGGCCTGGTGTCAGGATAATGTGACTGGGTGGGACATCATGCTACATGTCTGCGGCATGATGCCCCAGTGCTAGACATCACTATAAACTGTCACACTGCAGACATCGTAGCGATATGACTGAAAAATTGTAAAAGCTACGTTAAAAAATCCAAATCGCATCGCATTAGTCAGTTCCTAGTGATATACTCCTCACTAGAAGGTTTGCAGACGTTATTCTTGCCTTGGGTGATGCTGCTTTCCACGCATGTGTCAGCAAATTAAAAATTAGGTCAATAATAAATGTATGCATAGGTGTTCTGTTCTGACAGGGATTATTAGTAAAAAGTGAGTGCTCTGAAGGATTTAACGCCATGGGTCAAAAGAAGAGGGTTTTTAGCTACCATCTGCATACCAAGGTCAATCGAAATAAATGTATTAATTACTATCGAGCGTCCGATAAGTCAGAACTGATGGGGTGGTTAAAAAAAAACAGCGTAAAACTTCAGTATAGAATACGGCTCGACAACGTTGGTCTCCGCTGTCCGAAAAAAAAAAGCGGAGACCTACGTGTTGGTCTAGTAGTGATCCGTAACGGTGACCGCTTTAGACCACTTGGCCACTCGGGGCCCCGGTTCAGTTAGCTTGCCGGACTCACGACCAAAAGGATGCGGGCTCCAATCATACCATCGGACCAGCATGGATCAGCTACCGCAGTGGGTCTTTGGGCATGGCACTTCACTCCACTCGCCTCGGCACTGAATAACCTACTTATGTTTCTGTGCCCTAAAACACCAAACCAAACCGAAACAGTGATGTCAAAAATTTTCTCGCCCAAGCCTAATATGTCGGCCAGGGCCTCTATGAGCAACAGTGAAGACCGAATAAGAACACGTCAGCTGATCTCAGTATAGTTGGTTGGTTGATTGGTTGGTTTATATGTTGAAGATTTTTTTTTTTTTTTTTATCTGCTATAGATCAAAGAGTATGTCTGCTACTGAACATCAACTACAGATGAGCGCAAACACAATTCAGGAACAGACAGAAGAAAACATTATGTATTTATTTCTGCGATTACATCGTATTTACGATGACAAAGTTCTATCTTGGTTGACGATTGTCGCATTTCTGTCATAAAGGAAAGAAAATTGTAGGGCTTATTTTCGATTATAAACTAACCTTTCTTGAGTATATTAGATACATGAAGGACTATATGTGAAAAAAGCCCTGGATTTAACACAAATCATGGAAAACACATATTGAAGAGCAGATCGGAAGGTCTTGTTTCGGTTAGACAGGTATGACCGAGTTTAAGTAATGAATGAATTTATTAATTTGTTTATTCATTCATTAATAAAACAATGCATTTTGGTAGACATTTTTTAAAATTTCTGTTAACGTTTTTCTTTCTACTTACGCGTGCAGAAGTTGCAGGTGCGCTTGCAGTTGTCGTTGGCCCAGGCTCTGTAATCTCTGCATACTTGCTGTCCGTATGAGGCACAGTTTGACAGTCTGTCACTGCAGGGGTCGGGGGGCAAGGTACCACCTAGAGGAAATAAGATTTGTTAATATTTGTTATGATTTTTCTTTAATGCGACTCTCACCTTTCATGTATATAAATTAATTGAAACAAAAAAGAGACAAGAACAACGACTTCGGAAAGTACGGGGAACATTTCAGTAATCATACCTAATTTTGAACATTACATACTCTGAAACATTCCTCATCGTCCATTTTCTTAAATATCTACGAATTTGGGGAAATAAAATAACACATCATTATATTTAGACATCACTGTGTGTTTTATAGGTGTACGTTCATATTCCGGATGCTGATGATGAAAATATCAGGCAGATTGACATTCACTTCTTTGTAAGACTATGTGCACAGATTATGTATTCGTTTGTGTGATTTTATTTGTCTGGGTTTATTTTCGTAATATTTCATGTAATTATCAATCTATATTGGATGAAACTGACTATACCTGGTCTTGATGTAGTCAAAGAGGGTACAGTGGCTTTCACTGAAAATTAAAGAAAAAATGCAAAATAAATAGAAAGGTCCAAGCCGTGATGAAATGATGCCGTTTTATCTTTTACATAACTAGTATCTATACAACCATTTCAAGATGACAGCAACGACAGAACTTGGAGAATAATCAGTCATTTAATCGTGCGCAATGTTCAATGTTCAACGATTCAATACACTTAAAAATAATTTTATGTCATTTTATTAGAAAACGTTAAAGTTATAACGCAGTCTGCTATGTGACGAACAGCTCGTACGACTGAATAATGTTCGATAAGTTTCCAGTGTGCCGCTAAGTCACATGATGCCAGGGCCGGCCTTAGGCCGATTGGACCGATTTGTCCCAATCGGGCCTCTCGCTCACAGGGGCCCCGCGCGTTAGAAATTTTTGAAAATAGATCTGTAGAGGGAAAGTGATTTTAAAGCGATGTAAGAAAATTTTAAGTTCAATATCATATAAAACTTGTTTAATAGTTTATTTCCAATTGCCGTGCTCACAGAGGGCCCCGCGCGTAAATCCAGGGAGGCCCAGCCAAAATGATCCAAATCGGGCTATGCTAAGGCCGGCCGTGCATGATGCCTTGCACCTAACTGAGGCCCATGCATATCGGCGCGTGTTATGGTTTAAATGACTTACGGCTAACTGTTAATTCTTCTGACAAATGGAAAAAGCACACGCAGGTCATCTCGGAAATCCGTATCTAAATGTTATTTTCTACAATTATTACAACAGGCGCAAAGTGTACGTAACACATTCATTCTACAATTATTACAACAGGCGCAAAGTGTACGTAACACATTCATTCTACAATTATTACAACAGGCGCAAAGTGTACGTAACACATTCATTCTACAATTATTACAACAGTTGCAAAGTGTACGTAACACATTCATTCTACAATTATTACAACAGGCGCAAAGTGTACGTAACACATTCATTTGAAAGGCTTTATAAGCATGCACAATTTAACATCTTTCAAAATGGCGATGCTTGTAATGTTGAAAGAGAAACAGAAGATTGCTTACAATAACTTTTAGTTACCGCATTTTGCAGCAAGCGAATTGAAAATTACAAAATAAAGCATTATCCGTAATACATTTTATCGCTAACTCCTTGAAAAATACGATAGTTCTACAAGTATACTAGACGAGTAGATAGAGCGAACGTCCAGATAAGATAAATTCTGTTCCAATAAACAGTATGCATAGCTCATATGCTACCTTGCGACTCCAGAAGTGTAATATACGAAGACATAAAGTTACCATATATTACCTCTATTCTTCAAATGAACTTAACTCAGAACAAATAAACTCTCTTAAGGAAGTAATGTATATAATGTACTTAGCGCTGAAAGGGTCTTGAACTACATCGGTTAACTGAAGTAGCTTTCGTTCTGCACAATAGATAAAGCTTTGCGAAACTAAATGGAATATGTTTAAAATAGTAGTTAGGGTCTTTCTCATTAAATAATCAGTTTGCTATAACATTTAAATAAGAATAAAACGATATTCTCATTTGCTGTTCACACAAACATACGAGTCAACGCATCATATGTCCAAGTTCACAACAAAGGCCCTCATCTGCTGTCGCATATTGGGCCGTTATATAATGGACTGTTTTATTTATTCTACTGATTACTCCTAACAAATTGCATAGACACGGATCTGTAGTAACGGTCAATCCGGGTCTGTGCATTTTTCAGTTGGACCCGACTTACACATGACTATATACGGAATTATGACCATTTTAAAAATTGAATTATGATAAAATGATTTCTTTGAAATTCAAAATCTCAAACGAGAAAAAAAAAATATTCATTAAAGAATTGACAAAGCTAACGGCATCAAAATATGTACAAATACTGCTTAGCTTCACGTGTTATACACAGTTATTAAGCGCCCCATAAACGAAGAAAACGAGTCAACACCGGACCGGCTGGAAAGACCTGTATACATATTGGTTCACAGACCTATACAACAGAGAGACAGAGACAGAGACAGAGACAGACAGACAGACAGACAGACTTATGAGCTGTGTGCTATGCATCAAATTCGTAACGTATCACCCTAAATTAGATGAACAGATCATTTGAATCCTGATATAAATAAGCATTTATCAGGTTGCAGAAAGTGAACCATCGTCAGACGTTACACCAGCAAGAAGTTTTTTATTCTGGTATTTGGTCCTTATCTATCTGTAAATTGGTCCGAATCAGCCATGGGCCGAATGGGCCATGGACTGAATCAGCCATGGGCCGAATGGGCTGTCCAAATTAACCAGCATTCGTGCAGAAAACAGACTGTTAAGTGATAAATCATATGATATGATATCATATCATATGATATCATATCATATCGACTGTACCTGTGCACATTCTGTTGATCAGCTGGTTGGTGATACTGTCCAGGTTGTCGTAGCTGTTCACGGTGAACACGTGATCAGAGGACGGTTGGTCAGCAATATTGTTCAGCTCTGTTGTGACGACGTTGCTGCCGACGCCGATGGCATAAAAGCTGATGTTGTCCATCCTCGCTTTGTCCGCCTCGCTAACAGTTGCCCCTGGATTGGCGGAAGCGCCGTTCGTGATAACAACTGTAATACGTGGAACTTTACCGCGTGCACCACTGTTCTGCGAGAACATCTGAGCGTTCATATACTTGATGGCGTCTGCCGTGTTCGTGCCGCCACCCATGTATGTTTGAGCCTCAATTGCTTTCATTACCTGCAATCGTGGAAAAGGTTACATTTTCTCTTAATTCTACTTTTCAATCACACATGTATCCGCCGTTTGCACGAGAAGTTCAGTTAACACAGTGCTGATGTATAACAATACTTTTATTTCCCGTAAGAAACAAAAACATAACAAAATCCGTATATTTATTATACGTTTCAGATATTGCTTTCTTTTCATAGTATTTATTACATGTATTCCGAAAGAAGGGAAGGTGATAGTAAATATTGTGAAAAGAACGGATTTTTGTTTGTATAGCTTAGCTAGAAATACAAGAAAAAAAAAGAAAAAAAAAAACATTTTTGATTGAATCAGTTTAGAGAATTCATTTATTTTAGAGACTTGATATAAAACATACATTTGTTAAAACTCTCTTCTTCAAGAACAGAGTGTATAACACGTATTCGCGAGGTACATAAATTTCCAAAGAGTTTTACCAGACTTTGCTTGTCATCTTGAATGAGACATTTCTTTGGAATTCAGCTAATGAAATGTCAGCTAGCAGCCAATCTTTTTTAAAATATTTAAATCGTGTTTTAGTTCCAATTGTCATAAACGTATTTATGTACGGTGAAAAATGAGGTTAAAAATCGCTTCAATTTCTTTACCTGCCTACTAGTGGCTTACAAGGCCGGAACTTACCATAAATTCCAAAGTGTGACAGAACTGACAATACAGCATTACACGCCCCGCCCCCACATTAGACGCTAGTCCATGGCAGGTTAACACCCAATAGATGCTGATGTCCATTTATAGCTAAGTCAACTACAGCAAGTATAACTAAGTGCCTTCCTCAAGTGCTTAAACAGTACTGACTGATGTGGGACTCGAGCACGCTTTCTTCTGATCTGTAGTAACAATCATTAGGCCACCTTGCCTCTGAAAAACCAAGACGTTAAAAAACAATGTGTTACCTCTGCTCTACTCTTATACATGTCCAGTGGGAAATCCAGTGAAGGGTAGCTGCTATAGGTCATCAGGCCGACCTGGACCCGATCAGGGCCGACGTCCAGTTTGGTTACCACGTCTTTCAGAAAATGCTCCACTTTCTGGAAGTTGGTGTTGCCCACACTACTGGAGGAATCCACCAGGAAAACGAGATCGGCCTTGTGGAGGCAACCTGTCGAATGAAGCACGGCATATTCACATTTGACAATTTCTTTTATCTGATATGTAAAAGAAGTCATACAAATCTGGGACCTACAAGAATTTCGCTTTGAAAAAGATACTGAACATTCACGTCACTTCCCCTTCGTTGATGGGAGCAAACCAATTGTACCATGATGGTACAATACTGACGAGTGCTACAACAAGGCTCTTTTTTAATAGGGTATTTTGTAAACCAAAACTACAGAACTGGGTATATTAATAATAAAAACACGGTATAATTACCTTTCTTCGATCAGGAAATAGAATAATTAAATAAAGTAATTGGCAATGAATTAATGAGACCCATTAACTCACACAGTATACATTATGGGCCATTGCATATAATTCTTGGTTTGACTTGTGTTATCCACATTATTGTTTCAGTACTTTAGGTTTTGTGTACAGTACTCGATCCTGGTTTATGCGATGGGGAAAATGTTTACCCCGTAACTACCACCAACTATTAATTTTTTCAGCTATTTTTTGTTTTTAAATTCGACAAGCAAACGTCAGGCATTTTTTCATAATATTCACTGAAAATAATAATGGTATTTCTATTATTCCATGAATCAAAATAAACCGAAAATGAACTGAAATTCAAGTAGATAACAGGTGAAGTATTATGTACAAAGATTATTCAGTATATTCAAAACCTACATATAATAACGAACAAATCAGACAAAAAAATTACCCAAAGTACTTATATGTAAAACTATATTTTACCTGTGGGAGCTGGTAGACGAGTTGGGTCGTTTGGCAATTCTGGAAACAAAAATTAAGAAGTAACGATAAAGAATTGTGTAATGGATACTCAGTGGCAAAGTAGACAACGTAATTATAATTCAGAATAGAATTTACGTTTCTGCCAACGTTGTATAGCAACATTTCATCGGATCTATTTATCGTTATACATAGTGAAACTTCCGTCAACATTCTGAGATCATTATTTTATCTAGCTCCTTAAAATTCAAGTTCCGAACCTTGAAGGATAGCATGTGTTCATAGCATAGCGTCTATGTGTAAAAAAAATTTATATATGTATTTTCCTGGAATTTCCAAAGAAAATTACAGATTTATGCAAGAAACAAAATCATGATTTGTATTAGATATTGCAGAACATTATTAGTCATTCCCCCACATCAGTTGATAATTTTTGTAGACTGATAAAAAGTGAAAATCTGACTAATTAACGTTTGATCAGGACCTATAACCAGTTATCATTTATCAAAATGTATACATATATTACCTCGAACTGAACGATACTTAGAGACACATAAAAAAGACCGATACGAACATAAGTAATGAAAGACAGACGGAAACAATCAGTACTTGCCATTGCACACTTTTGTTGAGATAAGACTAGCCAGACTGTGCAGAGCGTCATAATTTTCTGCAGTAAATACACGTCTAGAATCTGGGTCGCTGGCAATATCTCTCAGTTCATCCATATCAGCACTGCCACCTACGCCGATGGTATACAGAGTTACGCCGTTATCCCTCGCTCTTTGGGCCTCCAATTTTACTACGTCACGTGATCCTGAGGCACCGTTGGTAATCAGAATCGCAACGTGAGGTACCTGTGCTCGTCCACCGTGCAGAGGATTGAATGACGTGTCAGTGGCGAATTTGATAGCGTCAGCTGTATGGGTGCGTCCTCCTTTGAACTGTATGCCGTCAACGGCGGTGTTGATATCTGCCTTTGTGGCATATTGGTTCAGGTAGAACTGATTGTAGACTCCTGAACTGAACGTCACTGCACTTATTTGAGACTTATTAGAACCTATGTCCATGTTGTTCGTAAAATCTTTGACAAAGCCCAATTGCTTTTGAAAGTTGTCCTTTCCTACAGTGTCTGAAGAGTCTAATAGAAATGTTATGTCCGCTTTGGTCATACATCCTGAAAAATAGCATAAACAGTTTTGGAAATCATGAAAAATCCACAGATTATACGGGTGTCATACCAAACTCTGTACAAGTACGCTTTTGCACAAGTTTATCTGGATACATTTTATTTTTATTCAAATATAATCTGATAGAAAAGTGCCATTAATAAAATTTCTTCAGAATGACTGACGACAACTTCTCAAGAATGTCCCATCTAAACAGCACATAAAAATACGTCCCTGATCAGATAAATTGCGTAAATTAATGCAAATTGACCATGATTTAACTTACACGCCGATAACCCTTTGCAGTCTTTGACACAAGACTGAATTATTTTTCACAATTATAAATACATATTTCACAGTTAGTAAAAACTGTCATTAGAAAGCCTTTTTTCTTTTATTCTTTTTTTATGCTTTGTATATATTTCTCGAATAAATCTGTATTCCTCTTATACTCAAAGCACTGTAATGACAGCCATCCAAAAGTGACATGATATGGTTGATCTGTTTGATTTTACTCTGGGTTCAGACTCGGTTAAGTATAAAATGATTTATCTTGCCCTAAAATTAATCCTGAATGCATGCACCGCCCAAAACCATAGTTAATTATTGTCATACAATAAAAATAAAATACACATGACGTTAGGATGACGAGGAATATCATAATTACCTAATTATGTAAAGTACAAATCACAATGAATCTTCTGAGCATTTTGCAAAATTACTGTTATAGTAATCAGTGACCAAAAAAGTTTAATACTTTTGAGCAAATAATTCTTGAACTATTGTGAAAGGTGATTAGTCATTGGATACCTAACATTATGTCCATTCATTCCTTCGTAATTCTTAGCGGAAGAACAATGCTAGTATTCGCAGTAATATTTTGAAGAATTCACTAAGCAACGGACGCTGTGGTTGTTTACATCGGGCGCTGATTCAAGGGAATTTTGGCATTCTAAAAGCACCGATTACACATAAGTGCTGTATATCTTTTTGTCGTGTACAAAATTTGCAAATGTTGGCCTTTACCGTTTAACTGGAAATTGATCTACTTCTCACGCATCAGATTCGTGACGTATTTTTAGAGTATTGTTCAACGTATGATGGAAATATATGGGCAGCCGTCACCGCCAAAAGTACATTAACCAAATGATGTAGTGTGAAATCAAATGATTTAACCCAGCAAATGAAACGATATATCCAGATTCCAAATGATGTGGTGTCATATGAAATGATTTAACGAACAAAACCGAATGATGAATTTAGATTCCAAATGACGTGGTATTAAATGAAACGATGTAGTGTGAAATGAAATGATTTAACCCAACAAACGGAATGATGAATTCAGACTCCAAATGATGTTGTGTGATATGAAATGATGTAGCGTGAAATGAAATGATTGAACAAAAAAAAAATAAAATAATGAATTCAGATTCCAATTGACGGGGTGTTAAATGAAATGATCTGGTATTAGATAAAATGATTTAAAGAACAAAACGTAATGATGATATCTGCTTCCAAATGACGTGGTATTAAATAAAATGATGTACTCGAAAATAAAATTATTTAACTCAACAAATGAAATCATGAATTTAAATTTCAAATGATCTGGTATTAAATAAAATGATTTAAAGAACAAAAGAGATTCATGTATTCTGAATCCAAATGACGTATTATTAAATAATTGCGACCTCTTGTTTGGCAGCCTGACACATAGAAAGATAAATGTGGATATTAATATATTAAGGCTAGCAATTGCTCGTTCTAGGACGGGAGTGATACATTTTCAAAATAAAAATAAAAAAAATTTAAAAAGTAAAAAACAAGTGGGATGAGCGAGTTTAATGGAAAGTTTGAACATAAAAATAGCAAAAAGGTATTTTAAAAATTGGGATGCCGCCGCGAGTTACGAACTCTCGACCTATTGTTTTGCAGCTGTGACACGCAGATAAATGTGGGTGTTTATATATGAGACTTGGTTAATTGCCCGTCCGAGGACGCCAATATACGAAAAAAAAATTTGAATAATTTTTTTTAAAAAAAATGGATGAGCGAGTTTAAAAGAAAGTTTGAACATAAAAATATATGACTACCCCCCCCCAAAAAAAAAATTCAATACATTTGGATAGCAGAGTGGGGTGTTTCAAATGTACTAAACTCGTGACTAAGGGATTCTAATACAAATTATATTCGCTCTCCTGGAGGTAAAAGAAAAGAAAAAACAAAAACTAATATGTCGCTGCAAACTGGATTCAAGGGGGGGGGGGGCGAGAAGAATTGATAATCTATAGACCTTGGACGAATAATGTGTATGCACGTACGGCCGGTAATGTAATATATACAAAAAGTGGCGGGCAACAAATTTTGGGCTTCGCGTGTATGCTACGTAATGTCATTAAACATGGTAATTAATACTGATCAAATAAGATCCAGATTTAATCTCTTTAGTTGATAGATCTAGCTTTGTTGGAGCCTTGGAAACTCGCGCAGTACAGGTCAGAACTTAGAAAAGAAAAATATATATGCACATTTATTAATGTGGATAAAGTCACTTTATGCTGATTGGAAAACATAGTTCATGTTTATATCATACTGAAAGAAACACTTACCTTTGCTGTCCAATGTCGTCTGCAAAAATCTCAGCCGAATGCTGTAAATACGCCTGGAGATTATTCGTTTGGGCGTGCTGAACTCATACGTCATAGATAACATCGACCCCATGTGTTCGTTTGGATTTACGCTAGATGATTTACATTTTGACCGTACATTGTAACGCTGTTTCGAGTTAGACCGTTTCATTTCATTTAAGACCACGTCATTTGGAATATGGATTAATCATTCCATTCTGTTCTTCAGACCATTTCATTTAACGCCAGATCATTTGGAATCTGAATGCATCATTTCATATTTTGGGTTAAATCATTTAATTTTAGACTATATTATTTCATTTGATACCACGTCATTTGGAATCAGAATTCATCAATCCGTTTTGTTCTTTAAATCATTTCATGTAATACCACATCATTTGGAATCTGAATTCATCATTTCATTTGTTAGGTTAAATCATTTCATTTCATACTACGTAATTTTATTTAATAATACGTAATTTGGATTCAGAATACATGAATCCCTTTTGTTCTTTAAATCATTTTATTTAATACCAGATCATTTGGAATTGAAATTCATGATTTCATTTGCTGAGTTAAATAATTTCATTTTAGAGTACATCATTTTATTTAATACCACGTCATTTGGAAGCAGATATCATCATTACGTTTTGTTCTTTAAATCATTTTATCTAATACCAGATCATTTCATTTAACACCCCGTCAATTGGAATCTGAATTCATTATTTTTTTTTTTTTCAATCATTTCATTTCATGCTACATCATTTCATATCACACAACATCATTTGGAATCTGAATTCATCATTCCGTTTGTTGGGTTAAATCATTTCATTTCACACTACATCGTTTCATTTAATACCACGTCATTTGGAATCTAAATTCATCATTCGGTTTTGTTCGTTAAATCATTTCATATGACACCACATCATTTGGAATCTGGATATATCGTTTCATTTGCTGGGTTAAATCATTTGGTTAATGTAATTTTGGCGGTGACGGCTGCCCATAGAAATATCTGGGAAATAGCACATGCCGTGTTGCATTGTGTCTACCTCAAATGTCGAATCCGGGCACTAGACTCGCAGAGGAATTTGTAGTTTTCTGTTTCTAATTACATTATAACTGTGCCCCATGCAACTTGAAACTCTTCAAGCAAAGTTATTGGCAGACAATTCTAGCCACAAACCCAAGGTGATCATATTTCTATATGTGGAGAGCGACATAGTAGGTTCCCCAAGAAAATTCGGACCGGTTTTACCCTTTTATTTTAAAACGCGGCATACTGAAACAATAACAGTAAAACTATTACTCTCTCTCTCTCTCTCTCTCTCTCTCTCTCTCTCTCTCTCTCTATATATATATATATATATATATATATATATATATATATATATATATATATATATATACAGAAAATCTGCTTCTTGCTATTTTTATTTTAAAGTGTTTTATAACATTGTCCTTATATTCAAACTTCTTTTTCTTTAAAGTATCAGACGCCATATATACATCAATTCCTTAAAAATGTAAGATGCGCTCGAGTATGGCTGACAACGATATATGTAAATGAATAATTTTACTATTTTACTTCATTTATACGATACCGTACGCGATGCCTTTGTTGTAACCCTCGAGTGACAAAAATGGATATTTTCTTAGAATTTAACTACCTTTCTAAAAATAAAGAATACATATTATGTTGTTTATCACGATTAACAGTTATTTGCTTAGGAAGTTTTAATAGTGTAAATCCTCTACCCGCCCGACCATCTGTCCGCCTGTCTGCTGTACCTATATTTGCCGATGGATCCCTCCACTATGCTTTCTTCAAACCGCATCATCGGCCTAATTACACATAACTTTGTAACATACTTTACTATAGGAAAATTGTTATTGGCCCCACACCTCGAAGCTCCGAAAGTAGGGTGTAAGGTTCGCGTGTTCCAAATCATCCACGGTAGAGAAAGGGGTGGCTGTTGGGTAAGCTATGACATTTTTCTGAAGACCACCCATATTGTTTCTCAAAAGAGAAGACGTCACGAATGACGTTGACAAAGTTATCCACAACATCCTAAATATCCGTGGAAAGAATGACACGGCATCGAAATAGCTCTACCCTTCATGTCTCAGCGAAGAATCCTTCAGTACTAGATAAATATTCAGTCTTAAAATAAATTCGAAACTAATTTGCATTACAAAAAAGATAAGTTAAACAAATTGTCTTAACTATGTCCTTATATCACAATATTAATTTCCAGAAATTGGTAATTTCCTACAATAAGTTATCTTAATGTGATAATAATGAAGAATATGTGTGAAATATTTCAAAAGGCATAATATGCAATTTCTGCAATCTGATCGTATAGGTACAGTTTTAGATCAGTTTAGCGTCTTCACGATCTTCACGTACGTCAATGCATTTGAATACTTCTTTTTTTGTTAACATTTCGATTGTACCTAAAAAATGTAATCCATCGGCAACAATTTGTTCATAACAGCTTTTGAAATGCGTGACCCCAATAAGACTAGATAAAAGTCTCTTATTAAGGCCTGCCTGTGCACATTTACAGGGTTTCTGTAATTAACTATTATTATTATTATTATTATTATTATTATTATTATTTCCAATACCTCTGGTTTGATCTTGTCTGACTATAGGGAGGGGCTAGTTCGTGTCACCGTTATCTGTGATTCATGGGAAGCAAGCACCTGGTAGTTCTTGGGACCAACCCGTTTACGTCCATTCAAGCTTTCTTATCTGCATACTTCGTATTAGAACTATTCAAAACTGTGTTTTGTTAATACCTACTTTACACGGGCTTCCATTTCATCCCAAAGCCAACATTTTTAATGGAAAAATGGTTGTGTCAATTAAATTAACATTATCCCATTAAAATATAGTTGCGTCCAGTAAATTTATCACAAAACGCACACAGTGTTCACGAGTTAAGAAATATTCCATGGCATAATTGGTACATAAAAATATAATTCAGACATTCGAGGATTTTTGAAGACGTAGAAAATCCCACATGCAAGCCGAATTCACAAAATCATGAAATAAATATATTACTATTCCATGGCAGGTCACACATTATTAACGTTACCAGTCTCTTCGCCCATCAGTATATTATCAGACCAGACTTGTTTTGATATGCTAACGGAAACATTTGATAAATACTCAGTGTCACCCGCCCTTCTCTGAATCTTGATTTAGTTGGGAATTTGTTTCGTGGATTTCGTGTAAAAGAATAATGTCCAGTCTTGATTAGCTCCCTCAAGTATTATCATACAGGTTTATATTTTCTGTTGATTTTTGTTAAACTAATTTTCTGAATCAACATTCTTTGTGTTTCCTTAAATCATTTATTCAGTCTGAGACAGAGCTTGTTGCAAGCATTGAAAGTATATTGCTCGTTAATGGTTTATGAGAAACGTCTTTTTTAAAACTAAAACTATATTTCTCGTAAGTTCTGTAGCATAGGACACGTGTGCCTCTCAGCGGCAATATGTGTTCCCGTATAATATAGCTATGACAAGAATCACTATAATGGCTGTATCGAAGATATTTGATTTGCCAGTACGAAGTTTTCTTTTGGTACCTAGTGTTGTATAGATTGTATTAAATTTCGAGGAGAAAATTAACACTGTTAACAATATCAAGTAGAATGTTTCTAATACCTGCCAAAAATTACTTTCTAGTAATGCAAATATAATATACTTAAAACAAAGCGTTCTATTGATTGGCTTGATATTTACGATGGTCAGCCTGTTAAAATTTAATTTGTTAATCACTAATATGTAAAAGTATTTTTTAAAAATTAAAACGTGAAAATGCAAGTATAAAGATGAAAATTGCAGTATATATAAAGATAATTAAATTTATATCGCCTAAAACTGCGTCTTTGTATAAATTGTATATTCAACTGCTTATCAAATCATTTCAGGTCGTAACGTCACTGGAACAGATGCAGGGTTCGGGATGTTAAGAAAAAAGTTCCAAATGCAGTCAAACCTGATCAGTTACATATTAGTGCACAATGAATATGGTCCATTAAAAAACAATACAAAATCAGGACAGTGAAATTAATAAGATCTAAAATATATAAATTATTTACCATGTGTCACATCGAATAATATTCAGGAAAATTTGTGTGTTGGACTGTGTTAAAGACTGGTTAGAACAAGCAATCTACATATGGACCGCGTTTCAGACTGGTTAGAACGAGCAACCTACATGCATGTAAAGCGTCCTTAAAAAATCTTTAACTCTTTTAATATTCATCTTATGTGACTTAATCGATTCGCGGAATGCACATTCAAAGACGAAGCAATTTTTTTAGAAGTACAGTATTTCAGTTGAACATGAACATTTTAGTCAGACTTGCTTTAGTAGTTCGAAGCAACATCCCCCCCCTCTCTCTCTCTCTCTCTTTCCCTCTCTCTCTCTCACACACACACACACACACACACACACACACACATACGTACGCACGCACACACACACACACACACAAGTACGTCTCGACCATTTGAAAAAAGTGTAAAGAAATACTGCCTTACCTTGTGACTGGGCTCTAGCGTAGCCTATGGCTACGGCTAGAGCAAGAATGATGTTGATCATTCTTACCGAAATTCGAAATGTTACAAGGCACCGTTATCATCATGGATTTATATAGTAACCCCAAAAGGCCATGTGATACATGCGACGGAAGCCATCACGTGATAACTATAAATCTCTATTACTCTTGTGTTATCAATTCTAGAATACACTATCGGTAAGTCGGAGTTAATACCATAGAAATTCTAAGTTCTCCAATTATAGTTTTTAAAATAGCAGCCAAAATTATGTAAAATTTGACTCCAAGATCAACTGCAAAGTATTTCTATGAAGAAACAATCTAGAATAGTTTGCCAAAATGTATGTCAGTATAATCTCATAAAAATAAAAGGCGCAAGTGAAATCGCTCACTTGGCTGACATCTGCATTATAGCCAAATGCAGAAAATTGTGCCAAGAAATATGGGTAAGGAGGACGCTACCTGAAGACACCGTTTCCATTGTATTGACTGCATATATCATGAAAAGAACTGTTTCACTGTTTTCTGTGTTTGGTATTTTCATCCAGATTCGATGGAACCTCAGCAACTTTGGCCCAATATCGAAAGGCCTCAGTGCCAGCAAGCTTTCGTCAATGTTGGGCAAACTCTTTTATACAGTGTTGCTTTTTTAAAATAAAGTTGTTTATATGTGTTTTTTAATAATTTTACTAACGGTGGCCATATTTTAGGGTGGTTCAGTATATTTTGTTTGTATAAATGTTAAAGGCCTTCAAGCTATAATGTTTTCTGACACAAATTAATCAGAATCGGCTCAGCGGTTGTTGAGAAGTAGTTATTAAATTTTGTATATTTTTAGTAACAACTGCCATAACTGATGGTGGATAAACATAATTTGTACAGTTTAAAAGCCCTTTATGCCAGGTCTTCTGTCAAATTTGGTAAAATCCTGCTGCTCATTGGAAGTTTTTGAAAAGCTTATCTTCTTGTCTAAAGGATTTTTTTTTATCTTCATTAATGGTACCTATGTTTGATGGTGAATCAGTATGATTTGTAAAAAGCCTTTATGCCAAAATACTGTCAAATTGTATTAAATTTTGTTAAGAAGTTTCTGAGTTGTTGTAAAAGGTTTTTATATTTCAAATAACCGCGACTACGTTTGGTGGCGTACAAAAATAAAGCTCTATATGTCAGGAGCCTTTCGATACGATTTGTTCAGTTTGTCTTTAGCGGTGTTTCAGAAGAAATCGTTTATATATTTATCTTTTTTTCCATAACAGCAGCCATATTTGATGACATATCAGTATCATTTGTATAAACGTTAACGGCATTCATGCCAGGATGCTTTTTATCCAATTTAGTCGATTCTGTTGCTTAAGGTGTTTTTTTTTTTTTGGTGGTTTTGTTTTGTTTTTTATTGCAGAAGTTTTGTTCAGAAGGGTTTTCTATCTGTAAGTAACGGCTACCTTATTTCCAAGCAGATCGGCATCTTTTGTACAGAATTGAAGGGACTTCATACCAGTATGTTGTCTGTCAAGTTTAGCTGAAAATGATTCAGTGTTTTCTGAGAGGTTCATAATAGCAGCTATTGACAGACGCAAGGCGGACGATAGACGAGGCACGACTGACCGTGCGTCATACCGTAATCTCACTTGGTGCGTTAAAATTTATCAACACGATTCCAACACTTAAAAAAACTCAAATGTAATTTAAGTTTATAATATAAGAAGGTAACAAATTTTATTTATGATATAAAGGTATGTATTTAATAGTGTAAGAAAATTTCAGACCAAAAATCAAAACCGAAAAATACTCGGTATCTGACAAAATGTATTAGGAAATTTGGACAAATTAATTGATTTTCCTTAAACAATGTCAAGAAAGCGAATTCGCAACAAGAGTCCCGCAAAGGGAATGACGTTCAGTTGTTCTGAGATGAACTTCGTGGACACGAAGAAGGATCACCATTTTGGGTTTTAGGACATGTGCAGATCTTTAATTTTAGCAGAGATTTCTCGAGTCCACACTTGCAATACTGTGGAATCCACATTTTTGTTCGAGTAGATTGGAGCTATATGTAGTGGTGTGACGAATATCAAATATTCGTTGGAAAGGTCAAACGACCAAGCGTTCTAGTGTGTTTCGTAATTGAATATAAATGATTATAGTTTCCTTTTTTAACTTGGGACCAAATCAGTAAGGAAGTGTTAAATATATGAACAATACCTTGCAAGTAATATAGCCTTTCGCTGTTTATTATAAAACCAACATGGCAGACAACAAAATAGGCTGGTAAACTATTTTGACTTCATGGGATATTAGCAACCTAACCATTACAAATATGTGCAAACGACATGAAGAAATATAGAACATATCTCCAACCTATACAAATTAATGTTTGATCGATTATAATGAACCGTTCATCTGTCTTAAAATTTCAGATGCAAGAATATTCTTCTAGCGATCCTACTTCCTAATACTAACGTTAAGTGTGCTAACATAAATCTGGATTTAAGATCGTTGCAACAATACTTTGCTGTGCAATATATTTACGGTAAAAAAAAAAATTACTAGTGCTTCCGTATCTCACTATCTCTTTTCTTTTGTACCAATTATGATAACAAGAATGCCAGTGCATAAACCCGAGACCACACCTTAAGCAACATGAGTACATATTAATTCACGGAGGAGCTCCTGCTCAAATCGCTAATGCATTTTAAAGCGACTAAAATAAAACTCAAGCAAAGCAACTTTACTCAAAATTTAAATCTTAAATTCTCTCATTTGATGAGAACCGTGTATAGTACACATGCAAGAAGCCGACCTTGATAAGGTAGATTTCATTTATGATCATAACGTCCCAGTGTCAAGCACTGAAACAAAACTGAAAAGGTTAGGAAGTAAATAAATAAATTATGCCACTGATAAGCTATGTCCATGGCCTTTTAATCATTTGGCAATAAAAATAATTATAATAAAATAATAGGCTTGATTTAAAGAATGTAATAAGTAATCGAACTCTAAAGGGTGTTATCTCCTCTGACAATATTAGTTTTGAAAATTACATTTTAAACCTATGTTGTTGCCAAAAATATCACAAACATGGATGCAAAGCAAACGGATTGGAAATAACTTTTTAAACTTACATGTTCGTCTCCATAACAAATATAAAATTATAATTAGCAAGCATGCAGGCATGAGTTCTAGAAAAAGTCAAGACAGGCGACGTGCATACATATAATGATATGAGAGGAATGAAAGAAGGAAAGTGTGATGACAATTTAAATAATAATAATAATAATAATTATTATTATTATTATTATTATTATTATTATTATTATTATTATAGTTGTTTTTGTTGTTGTCGTCACTGTCTTTTCATGAAAAGCAGGGGACACAGTATTTGTTTCCGTTTGCCCGTACCACG
This sequence comes from Megalonaias nervosa, assembly GCA_016617855.1. Classification (NCBI taxonomy): domain Eukaryota; kingdom Metazoa; phylum Mollusca; class Bivalvia; order Unionida; family Unionidae; genus Megalonaias; species Megalonaias nervosa. The sequence goes on from JAECUM010025618.1 coordinate 52,321, forward strand.
TTCGTTTCCGCTCTATGACTTTTAAACCGTTTGTGAGTAAGGAATGAAAGGAATTAAAGTTGGCGTACATATACAGCTTTTGAAGGTGTGTGACGTACCACATTGGTGTTGGTGGCCGTTCCTACAAACAAGGTTAAGGTCACTGGTCAATATGATAATTTCTTTATCCCACTTTCCCTTCCGCTCTGTAATTTCGGTCATTTGCAATATGGGGTGAAACTTGATATGCTTATACATCATCACTATAAGGTGTGAAGCATACCAAATTGGGGTCCGATTTTCAAGGTTACGGTCAGGTTCAGTTTTCCGTTAAACTTTCTCTTCTGCTCCACGACTTTGGAAAGCAAGGGATGAAAATTTTTATAATTATACATCATCAACAGAAAGTATGTCGCTTGCCACATTGGGGCTCCCATCATCGAGGTTACGGTCACAACTCATTATTTTTAATTATCATCACACTTTCCTTTCCGTTCTAAAAAGTTTTCTTTCTTACTTTTCCTTCTGCTATATAACTTTTGAGAATTGTGAGACGAAGGCATGAAACTCGGTATGCTTAAATATGCAGTCATTAGAAATATGTTGCGAACAATATTACGATTCCTTTCTTCAAGGTCAAGATCGCAGCTCAATATTTTAAGCTTACCATCACAATTTCCATTCCATTCTAAACTTTTAGCAGGTGTGGGAGGTTCGACCTTCAAGGTCAATGTCATAGTGTAATACGTTGAATTTTTCCGGTGCAGTTTCCTTTCCACTTCATACTTTTAGAGCCATTTGAGATTTAAAAAATGAACCTTTGTATAACTATATTTAATAAATGAAAGGTGTGTCGCCTATAACATTGGGATCCTATCTTCAAGGTCAAGACCACATGTTAATATTTTATATATCAGTCACGTTTTCCCTTCTGCCAAGAGCCGTTTAAGATATATGGACAAAACTCAGTATACGTATACCCTGACACAAAAAGATGTGTATCATTCCACGTTTGGGGTCCTATCGTCAAGGTCAAAGATCAGTATTTGTAAGGTTTTTGTTGTCTTTGCTTGATATCGTAAAATCTGAGGAACGAGGAGTAACAACGGTACACACATATTAATGTAATGGTATCTCATATGTCACAATAAAGATTTTTGCTTCAAGATGATGGTCACTTGTCAATTTAATTTACTCCTTTTTGCCACTTATACGCTAATTCCTGTTTTAGATTGGGACATGATACTTAGTAAATTTCAATGTGAGGCCCAGTAGCTTTACATCTTTGTCTTAAAGGTCATAGCGAGCGCGATTTCATTATTGTTAACTTTTCTGATCTCACCACGGAACGTGTAGACAAAAATATCACTGATTTTTTTTTTTTTAGTATTGTTATTATGATCATCATCATCGTTATCATCAGTAGTAGAGTCAATTTAGAATCCTTTTTACTAGCTTCTATCGGCCGTTTCGACCGATTTCTAATTGTCTGATTGTTTATTTTATCATAAGGGGTTTTTTAAAATTTGATGTTTCGTCGTTTCATTGTTCAGTCGCTAGTATTGATTTCGTAAACACAAATGTATACATGCATGTGAAGTATAATGTATTTATAGCAGCTGGTAGGTGTCATAAGTACGATGTACGAACACTTTACGCTGCTTGTATATTTCGGCAACATCAATATACAGCATAAATCACTGAGACTGCAGAACAAATTATGAAAAATGCTTCATGCTCAGTGAATAAAGGTTAATATTTTGCAACAATTTGACGACTCGACATTTCAAAGTACAATGTTAAAATGGATCGCCATCTCTATACGTAAATGGAAGTTCCTCTGTGAAAAGACACTACAAACAATTATATATGGTGCACTTATTTCGTCATTTTCAGAGAATTCTTTCAATTTTTTGTTGTTGTTTTGGTTTCTGGTCACTTCTGTGTTTTACTGAGAAACCTCGAAGTTAGACGTAAGAGGATATCGCTTTCACAAATCCCGGAAATCTTTGTATGACCTCAGACCTTTTGGATACATTGTACATGAAGACCTATCCTATGCTGAAATGATCCAACTTAGGGAAAGGTTTTCCAAAATTCTTATCTACAGGCAACAGTACCTTTCACTGATAACCTCTAGAGTACGTATGTCAAAGGCTACGCACCCATGCCTTGCCCGCAATGCGAGTTCTGCGTTGGAAGTTCCTATTATTCGACTGGATTGTCCGTGGTCAGCACTTAGGGAGGTCACGGAGATAGGTCAAACTTCCAACCAAAAGATAGCCCTTACAAATTTGAGTAGATAGTACATGTGATCCAAACACTGCGTCGACACTTCTGGTGTCCCCATTTTCAACATATTTGAAGTTTTAGTCGGTTCTTAATTTCACAGCAAGAAACTGTGACAAACATGGTCCCTAAACCTTGGACATTTACGTTATGAAGCAACGTACACTTAATTTGTCGCAGTGAGAGTCTTGTTCTTTACTATACGGAGCTTGAGTCAAAACTTTCGATCACTAGGATACTAGGTGACATACGCTAGGTCAGAACCTTTAAAGGCCGTTGATAACAAGTATAATGCAAAAAGGGCAGAATGCCCTACCTATATATATATATATATATATATATATATATATATATATATATATATATATATATATATCGAGAGAGAGAGAGAGAGACACACACACACACACACACACACACACACACATATATATATATAAAGAATACAAATCATATGGCGAATAACAGTCCTTTCAAGTGCACTGGATCCAGCAAGGGATCACGTGTGTCAGGGATTGATTAAGATAAATGCAATAAACTGACAACGAACAGTGCATAACTAGTATCTAACTAGCCCGAGCGCTTTCGACTCTTAATGCGTCTTTTTCAAAGGCAAACACAAAACATAGACAAGATAAACAAATAAAACAGAAAAACTGTTGTGTTTGCAAAGCTTTACATGGCTGTTCCTACAGGAATTAAACCTTTAAATTTATTATGTTTCAACTAGTTTATTTCAACTTGTTGCGGATGCTCTAATATATTTTTATTGACCTAGAAATTGATGTATATATGACAGGATGTCACTGAAAACAATTTGCAAGACGGTGAAGACGGTGCTCCATGAAGTAGAAAGATGCATCATACTTGAAGGTTGTTATGTAGGACAAACATGACCAAACGTGCGTGAAGTAATTTATGTCCAGCCCTACTAACTCTTTAGACCTTGTTGTGTTGGAGGCTCCAAAATCAACTTGCCTAGTAAACACATACTTCAGGCATTTAATATTCTGCAGTTTACAATTCGAAATTTTACGACAACAAATGGTCCAAATGAAAATGGCACTGATCGGATGGCCATCTGGAAAATCTTGTTATCGCTACTTCTTGTGAACGAAATGTAACATTGCGATGGAGTTTTTTTCCGGAAGACTCTTTAAATATATATATATATATATATATATATATATATATATATATATATATATATATATATATATATATATATATATATATATATATATATATATACTTGGTGTAAATTGATAATGGTGCCGAACTGATGTCCGATATGGCTGCCTCAGGGCCTTCCTGAAAATCTTGTCATTGGTAATCCTTCTGAATAAAAAGTAATAATGCCGCAGGGTTCACACCATAAGACTTCTTATGATGTTTTGTTGGTTTTGATCTGATGTCCAATACAGCTACAACAATGGCCATCTTGAAATTATTGTTATCACTCCTGAATGGATGCTTGTATGAGCATGATGTTTTACCAAAACGATTCTTGTGATATCTAGTTGATCCTAAATGTGCCATTCAGACATTTAACATGCCTGCCAGAGTCATCATCTTGAACTTCGTACTATCACCATTTCTCCTGAATGAATTATCATATCAGCTCGGGGTTTTCACTGAAAGACTTCTTATGATGTCCAGTTGATGCTTAATTAATATTTCGTGCTAATTTGATATAGAATATGGACACCATGGGATCCAACTTGAAAATCTTGTTATCGTTGCTTCTCCAAAACATAAAGTCATATCAACATGGAGTGTCCACCAGATCTTATGATGCCTTGTTGGTCCTATATGAAAATGGTGACAAGATGACATCCAATATATCCACCACGTCAGCTAATTTGAAAATCTTGTTATCGCTGAAGAATAATATCAAAGATGGTTTCGACGCTCCGCAGTTAAAAGAAAGAAATGGTCCTATCTTGTTTTCAGCCAGTGTAGCGTCAGTCCTTTCGGGGGACTCTTGTTATTTTTTGGTATGCTGGTAAGGAGGGTGACTTCGAGCCCACAGTTAACATTATCGAATCTTTAATTTTCAAAATTCCATTTGACTAAGTGTATTTTGATTTTATTACATTCTCTTAAAGAGCGAACGTTGGACCTATATTGTGTATTATCTCTACTGATACAGTTTATATTATTATTACTATTATTATTCTAGCATCGGGTAAACAAAAGTAAACATGGATTGATTAAATGATGCATACTTGAAATACAAGATTTCAGAGATATTAAATACTGCTTTTCATTTTAGGTTTGAATAGAAACGTGTTTTATAATTTTGTTCAACATACAGTGTTACATTCGTCCATCCATCTATCCTTCGATATCCTCACTGTTCGTGGTCTGTGGAATGAGGGTACTTTACTCATGCGCGTAAATCCTGCCTTTGTGGATTAAATTCTGCCTTACGATCTCATTCTGTAAGTGCTTAACTTGGACGATTCACGATCTTTCAGCTCGGATACAACAATGTTTAATATTGCAGATCCAACGATTTCAACATATGAAAATGAACATTTCATTAAAAGGATTCGATCCTTAAATGAATAAAACTTTCATGAGTGTGGAAAAAAAAAATCAACGACAATATGAAGCAATTAGGACACAGTTCTTTAAACTCGATTTTTTAAACTCGGATAATAAATCATATCAACGTTGATTAAAAACAAAAATGGATTATTTGGTTGTATTTGTGCATTGGCAATTTATATTCATGGTTAAGTAGTTTAAAAATTTCAAATCCTCCAGAAGTACTACATAGATGTAAATTACGTTAGCAACTCGAAGTACAACATAAATGTAAATTACGTTAGCAACTCTAAGTACTACACAGAAGTAAATTACGTCAGCAACTCGAAGTACTGCATAGATGTAAATTACGTCTGCAACTCGAAGTACTACATAGATGTAATTACGTTAGCAACTCGAAGTACTATATAGATGTAAATTAAGTTGGCAATTAGATTCAAAATGTTTTTATATTGGGTCAGCAGATTCGGCGCAAAGTAGCCAGCTACTCTGGTTTAACGTCCGTATAGTGAAGTTGGACAGCAGATCATACAGCGACAAGGCTGCGCTTTCGAAAGTATATTGTTCTCGCTACCAGCTAGGTGTATTATAGATATCACAGTAGCCCAATAAGTTCTTCTCCGCTAGTATTGTCAGATGAATAAAAAATGGGCGGACAACAATTTGGTGGTAGCTCAACAGCTGACGACAATGGCTTTTACTGCTGTTGAATCAGTGTACGATCATGCTATAGCTCAGCAAGAGCTTTCTGAAATTTACAGCAAAGGTCATTTATGCTGACTTCGAAATGCTTGAACGTTCCTGTGGACGACCCAGAGAATCCGTCGAATACAATGCAAGTTCCTGAACATGTCCCATTCGGGTTTTGCTACACTGTAGACAGATGTAATGGAGTGACTGAGCCACCAATGTTATACCATGACCATGACTAAGTTGAGGTTTTCTTAAATAACTCGAGGTTATAGCAAAATAGATCCGACAACACCTCGCCCGCAGACACGATTATAACCCGTGATAACACACGCGAGTTTTCAACAATCACTCATTGCTGGATCTATGATGATGCCTTTGGGACCGATGCCAAAGTCCATTATCAATGTTAATCACTGGTGCGTGCACAGTATGTCGCACACAGCGCATGCAATCTACAGTTGCAAATTTACCTAATTCACTGTCGTATGACTGGTACGTACTGAGGAGCCGCACACATGCGCATATAATGTACAGCTGCAAATTTACCCAAGTAAAACAAAATTCATGTGGTGCTCCACAACCTGCATGGGTATGATAGCCACCTGGTTATGCAAGGCGTCGCAGCAGCATTAAAGGGGCCAATAAGCATAATCCCCAACAACATGGAAAGATAAATGACATTTAGACTGGGACAACTGAAATTAATTGACTCGCTGCAGTTTCTCAATTCCACTGTGGGCAAACTTCTGAGCAACATTTGCAACGACCATCTTACAGTGATTCATTAATATGGTGGTGCCGCTGATGAACGTTTACTCGCTCTTAAAGGAATCTATCTATCCCTACGAGTATATGAGCAAATGGGAGAAGTTCTCAGAGACCCAGTTGCAACCAGTCGGGACCCTTTTATTCACTGCTGTCCTGGCCTGCCGTGGAATAAACACTTTCGTTTTAATATAGTCTCTGAGAATTCTCCAAGTGCTTGCGCTGTTTCAATCCTCCCAATAGGTCTAGTATGGATGCCATTATATTATAATGCAGAAAGCATCTCTCTTATTAATCTTTGTTGTCTTCACTATTCACTTAATGTTATTGCTGTCTTCACGAATCATTTCAAGATCTCCACTGGGTGGCCACAATTTCAAATTTTTTGTTGTTGTTACCATTAATTACTTTTCATGATTTTTCTCCTAACCTTAATTAAGTTATATCCTTGTTCTTGTAATACAATCCCTTACTTGATATGTTATGAAGATACTCTGGATATGTATTTAAAACATCATACATCTTATGAGCCTTTTGACATAGCTGTATGATGCAATTAAGCAAAACAGTTTATTTAATCCTTTCTGTAATGTTACAAACACTGCATTGTTTGGATAATATGATTCCCACAGTAGATATGTTCATAAATTCTTTCATAATAGTATAAGCATCAATTGGTGAAATTTTTGCCATTACTATATATACTACACTAACTGCTTAATATAAAAGGAAACAGTCTCCGTTTCAGTTATGCATGTCAATAGTTTTAATTTAAGATTATAAGCATGCAACTGATTTTAAACTGTTGTACACTAATTTCTTAAGTCAACAGACGTGTTTGGATAGTGTCAAGCACGATGGTTTGAATTTGCAACCCCATATGATCGCTTAGCATGCCAAATAACAGACTAGAAAGCTCTGAGGCAGTTTCAAACCAAATTACATCTGAAAGAATTATGCGTGAATCTAATTATGATTGACAGCAAGCATACATCATCAGATTTGCTTTCATTTTCAAGTACAACCAGCCTAAACTCAATGTTTACTCAATTGTAAAGAAAAATATTATTTTCCGTGAGTGTCATTTGAAACTGCAATGTCTCACTCAGGAGTATGACATGGTAGCTATTATTCCATTGATAACTCTTAACAAATGCAAACGTCATAATTCAACTTGACAGTGCTTGTAAAAAAAATGTGCATACCCCTCCTGTATTAAGCTAATGTGAAACAAATAGCCATGTTAAATTGCCATTCCATAGTCTAATACATGCATGGTCCCATGCAATGGTACCAACAAGGCATCATAAGAAATTTCATAAGGCAATGGCCAATCTTTTCCAAGTAGTTTAGAACAATGTTAATGGATGATGGAGAAAGACCATCCAATATGTTCTTCTGGTCAATGACCATGGGCTAAAAGTAAAATTAATTGCGGACAGACATCAAAAATTGTTTAAAGAAAGCAAATTTTTAAAGTAAATTTTCTTTCTCCAAGAAAACATTCCTCAATCACACTAAAGTTAGGGGATATATGACTACTACCTCGTGAATCCAGTCCTACTAAAGGACAAAAATCAACTTTTCCTGTCCATCTCAAAGAGACAAAGGACAATAAAACTCTTGCCCATTGCCTTCCCATGCCACTGCCAGGTGTTGCTAGTTTTTAAGCTGAGCAATATACTAATGGAATGGTTTTTAATGTGATTGGGTAAGTGTTCTCAGAGAACACAACTTACTTAAAAATTTGCTTTCTCCTTCAAATACATCCCCAAATCACATTAACATTAGCAGACTATTTAATAGGAGAAGGGGATTCTGAGCATCCGACTTCTACCTTAGGTATCCTTCTAGGGTCTGATGGTTGATTCCGCATACTAATGATAACCCGTTCTCCCAATTACATAAGCAACACAGCCTAGGGTTACTTGATCTGTGACTCCTACATACGGTTAAGAATTACTGAAATCTTTTTACTTACAAATTTCACTGGTGATGTCGATAGGCTGTACTAATTGTTTTATCTGGGTCTGGTGGTCATCTGGGCTGATGCCACTGGACATAACAGATTCATGGTTTGCCTCTGAGATATATAGAATTTATGTTGGGGTTTGGACCAAGACAAAGAAATCCCAGTCAAAGGGTTACATTATTTGTCTCCCCACGAGGCTTGACGAGTGGGGAGACATATAATGTAACCCCGCGACTGGGATTTCCTTGTCTCGGTCCAAATCCCAACGTAGATTCTTTTTCTCACCCAATATTATCCTTTAAAGTAAGAAAGAATACCGTTACTTGTGCAGTATAGTTCACGCACCAATGTTTACATGCGGTGCATTAAAACAAATATGTTAATGAGGACTGTGGCGTGACGTGTCATCCGAAGTACAGAGTTTTTATGCGCGAGTCAAAACAAAATAACAACATTAAACGTTGCATAGTTTTTAGGTATTATCACATTTAATATATGGATGTTATATGAAATTAACAATAAATACTTAATATTTATTACAAGAAAATATTTCATTTTCATTAGTTCCAATTTAGAAATTTAAATTGTACATAATGAAACTGTACTCGACCCACAGCTCTGTTGTAGTGTAAATACATGTAGCATGAGTGTCCGTGCTTGGGTTATTCACGGGTAATTAGAGATCCGTGTCACTATCACTATCTTTAGAGGAGGTGAAACTGTTTGTGACATACTTGTGTTGTAATTAATATTGATTGTAAAAGTACTTCCTTGTATAAAAGACCCTCCAAATACGGACCCCAGCTGATAACCATGTGCTAAACTTTCAAGTTCACTGATTCATTGAAAATTTATTTTTCTCTCTTGGAAATATGGCAAGTGTTACAGTGAAATTTTCTTACGGATTAATGTGTTGACGGATAAATGATTCCTTCTGGCTGGTAGGTGCATTATTTGTCATTCAATATTTTAGGTATATTTTTTTATTCAACTGGGGCGCAATGGAGATGCTTAACAAAAATAGAATAAAGCATGTTTGACATAACACATTTCTGGCTGTTACTAAGTTTTCTGTAGTTGTTAACAGCGTTGGAAGAATATGAAGTGTATAGGTCTACAGGCTATGTGCATAGATCAGTGTTTTCTGACATAGTGCATTTCGCACAGCATTGAGAATTTTATCCTGTCTGTAGCACAGTAAATTTTCAGGTCAGCATCATTAAATATAGCTAACAGTGTATAATATGTTTCACACGAAGTATTTAAAACTAGTTAGGTAGCTTTAACTACATTTAATGACGCTGACCTGAAAATGTACTGAGATAGGATAAAACTGACTATGCTGTGTGGAATGAACTATCGTAATACCAAAAAGCTCAACATCGTGTGAGTGCATGTGTCTGTCTCTCTCGAAATGTTTTGTATGGTGTTTTCTCAAAATGGAGAGTCCTTAAGTTACTATGTTGTTTTGTTATATATTTGTTTGTTTGTTGTTGTTGTTGTCGTCGTTGTTGTTTGATTTTAGAACAACTACGTCGGGCATAGCAGAAGACAACAAAGGTTTATTTTTTAAAAGTAGTCCCTAGCGCATGGACACCTAGACCGAGACAACCGGACTGAGATAACCAGACTGAGATAAGAAAAGTAAGGTTAGCAAAACAGCTAGATTTCTCTGTTGCATGGGTGAGAAAAAAGCTTCAGAAGGTTGCCTATGCATGCTTGACAACAGCTTCTACTACATCTCAGATAGAAACATTATGTTCCATGTTTGATCAAAATCAGATAAAAAATGTGGCACCCTAATTGATAACACACAAATGTTCACAGACGAAAAACAGCACCACAACATAAGCAACTTGGCCTTATGGCAGGTAAACAAAATACCCATCATCCAAAATTATTCTGAAACATAACTCTGCCACCAGATCCGGTTAATTTTGCCTACTGAGTGATATACAATAACCAATAAAGAAAACAATGCCGACTTGTGTCAGTTCCTGTCTAGTCACCATTACTGTTATAGACTTGTGTGGACACATGTATGGGTGTAACAAATTAAGGTGTTAGTTACTGATTTAGGCATACATTAACATATAAAAATTATTTTTATCCCCAGTCAGCATATCTAACCACCAGTATGACTTCCCATTGATTTAATGATAATAAAATTTGGACCCTTATTTAAACAGCTACTCTTCAGAACTGAAGGGTGGATACAGGCATTTTAAAAATGAAGTTCTTCATTGTCCCTTATTTTGCTTGCAACAAGGGAGCCAGCTTCTTCTTAACAATGTTCAATTCTTAAACAATGACATAACCACTACTTATTAAATTAGCACAGCATTTTTCTTTTAAAAATTATTAAAAACCAACAAAAAAAAAAGTTTGGATTTGCTATGAAAAATTTATTAAAAAATTGGATGAAACATAGTGAAGTCAAAAAAATTTGTACTTTTTATAAAGTAAAACCTATCAAGGTGTCTAACTAAACCACATCAACAATGCCCCAAAGGATGCAGAGGGGGACAGAGACAGTCATGCCATGCATGGGCATGGATTTAGATAGGGTCACATATTGATGCCATGCATGGTGATGGATGCAGATAGGGACAGAGATAGTCATGCCATGCATGGGCATGGATGCAGATACTCATGGCATGCATGGGCATGGATGCAGACACTGATGACAAACTGATATAATCAAACAGTTAGCTAAAAACATAGCGAGACAACAAATGTATTTTACAAGAACTTAATCTCAATTCTCTGCAAACATATCCAATACTAGTATACAGAACAGAATCTCTTTTTATTTAGCTTCAAAGATACCAATCAGGTCAGAAGATCTGTCTCACCTTTTACTGCCTCCAAGCTTGGAATTACTACAAATTTAAAACTGTGTATACTGTTACGTATAAAATTAACAAGGAGATAGGTCTTTGAATAAAGACAGATATTTATTGCACATGTGGGAAATGGATGAATATAGACTAAATGATTCATGTACAACACCAGAATTTCACCAGAGATCACATCTATAACTCTATTCTGACCAATAAGACTCGTCTTATCACTCAAGCTTTTAATTCCAAATAGTCACAAGTGTGTAGCACTTGCTGAGAGAAAGTATTTATGATCTTTTTTCTTAACCAATTCATGATGTACATTCACATACTTATCTTGCATAATAAGTTTTCTGAACATAACATTTAGGATATCTAAAGCAACTTGTCAAATTGTTCCAGGATTACATTGGTGTTCATTTTCTGCAATAATACATAACTTCAGTGACTGAATAATTCTAAAATTCTAAAGAATGTCTTCATATCATTTAATGCAGTTTCAATGCAGTTTTCCCCATGAGGAAAATTATCTTAATCTGTTCTCAATGCTAGTATTGTTGTTTTGGCTGCTGTGTTGGGAGGATTCCGAATCTCTTTTTGATTGTGATCCGCTGACGTGAGTACTTGTCATCAGGGGAGAAGCGGGCTGGATGTGCTGACATAGTGGGCTGACCTTTCGGATCTGTTCTCTGAAAAAGGAGAAATCAGGAGTCAAAATAATTAAGTACACACTTGACTTCTACAACCACCGTACTTCATAAATCTACATCAACCTGACTACAATCATGGTACTTTCTCTATCTACATCAACCTGACTACAATCATGGTACTTTCTCTATCTACATCAACCTGACTGAGGTGGTAGTCTCCATCTTCAAAAGTATTCTTCTTGAAGAAATCTGTTTAAGGTGGAAAGACCAATTATAAGCCAAAACTTTCTGCCTTGTGTTGGCACCAGAAAGATCTGGGAATATTCCACCCTCTCAACAATATACTTCAACTCTGCGATTTTTTTAAAAAAAGTTAGTTTCTGTTGCCACTTTATTGTGTGAATCTACTATATATATATATATATATATATATATATATATATATATATATATATATATATATATATATATTTATATATATATATATATATATATATACTACCTTATAAGTTGAATCCAACTGCAAACTGCACAGACCCTGATCTGCCACTGCATAATGCACTGGCAGGTCTGGGTTTGTGCAGTTTGTTAGAAGTAATCAGTAGAACAAACAACATAGGCCTGATCTGCAGGAGAATTATGCTATGGCAGTTCAGGATATTTGTTATTTGCAGTTTAACATGACTTAAAAGCGAGTATATATGATACATGCATCACCAGGCAATGTCTGAGGAGTGTCATACTGACTTTGAAATCAGCCGCTACAACTGTTATTGTAGCTTTCTGCCTTAAATCACCAATAGTCTGTCAGGACAGTTCCTGCCAGCTACTGTACAATGTCATATTCAATATTTCAAAATGCACATTAACTGTTGAATGAAACTGTCACAAAACTGCACACTTTGAAACTAAAATGATGCTAGTTTGTATAAACAAATTTGGACTGAGAAACATATTTTTGTTAAGTGATATAATTGTGTTTAACTGGTCTCTAGCATCTCCCAGCTTACACCCTATGAAATCTGTAGCATAATAAACAAACAGAGTATAATTACAAGTCTTAAATGACTTAAATTAAGACAGTTTCTAATAGCTGATGATCAATATGCTTCGAGATGTCAAAATAAACTCTTCCTGATAAATGAATACTGTTGTCGCTTACAAGTTGAATCCAAACAAGTTGAAAAAAAACCCAACACTATAAAACTAATTAGTTTGAAAAAATGAATTTCGACAGAGAAACACATTAATTTTGTTTAGCACTTTGTGGCAATATACAAGGCACTATTGACAGATGTGCTAAGCTTATGGATATGGATAAATACAGTATGGCTTAAACAAGGGTGAAAAAGCATGAAGAAGAAATTCCACTTTAGTATGAAGAAGAAATTCCACTTTAGTATGAAGAAGAAATTCCACTTCAGTATGAAGAAGTTCCACTTAAAACTAAAACCAATGTACAAAAGTGGAGGTTATATATATTATATAGTACATACAATCATATCTGCTTCAGGCACCCATTTCAAAACTAATTTGCATGCTAACAGGCATTATGACTGAATTTAAAAAGATGATGATTATATGATGGATATCAAAGAGAAATTAACTGCTACTGCAATATGAATAAAGAAGAAAAATAATTCATGCATCCACACATACTAACTAGCCCTACCCTTTCTTTTCTATGCTGTGTACATGTATATCTTCATTAGTTCATCTTTGATTATTATTGCTGTTAATTCAACTACATGTACGTGTATTCAAAAGTTTGTTCATGTCGCTTTAAGCTTAGTTTTCACTTCCCAAAAAATATTCAGTGCTATTTGGGTGATTATGGACATAATTTCAGTATGGTAATATCATACTGCTAGCATATTTGCTCAAACCACTGTATAGATACACATTTGGTCCATGCTCTCTGGTGACACCATGTTTTATTTATACTGTATTCACTGACTCCATTAAAAGGACAGTTGGGTCAAAATGTATAAAATTAGTAACTAAACTGAGAAGCAGTCTTTGCTGGGCTTTTAGGAACAGTTTTACAGTATTTTTCATGTGGACTGATAGAATGTACTGCATCAGATAAATTACATCTGCATTAACTTAAAATAATACATACACAATTATCTCCTTCTGAAAATATCAAAGTGATTACACTTTTTCATCGCTTTCATCCATCCATTTCATAATATTAAACTTTTCAGATGACCAAACCATGAATCCAAGTACATTTTTTAAGGTGTTGGTTATAGAATGCAGCATCACATGCATAGAAACAAGTCTATGGTAAAAGCAAACATGTGTCTAGTTCATGAGAAAAATGTGTCACATGGCCATATATATGTGAGTATTGCAAGTCTTAAACAGGGTGGACTAGTGGAGGTTATATTTTGGATAGCACTGTGTTATATCATTCTGTGGGAACCTGTTAAGCAAATAACTGTAAAGTGACTGGGGTGGGATTAAAAATTAATCACAGCATTTCTGGCATTGCTTTATTTTAATAATGGAATTAAACCTGATATTACTATGTGTTATTCCTTTTTCCTTTTGTTTGTTTAAAAGAAAAATCCCTCTTACTTTTTCCTTTTATTTGTTTAAAAGCAGAACTTCTCATCAAAATTACTGTCATTAACTTTGTATAGCTTGTGAAGGACCTAAATAGTCTCCGGATTTTTTGCTCAGAAATGTATTTTCATCTCTCTCAATACATGTTATGTTAATGCATTTTAATGTGGAAGTCTTTAAAAATTAAATGGCATTGAGTGCAACTTAGAAAAGAGCAGTCTGCACTGTGTATTATAGCTAAACGGACAGCCAAGTTCCACATGCTGTAGAGGACATACACTGTTACATAATTTTAATGCTGTGACTTTCTAATTAGGGTGATCATAATTGGGATTGAAATTAATTGCCAACAATTTTATTGTTGTGATTTATTTTTTGTTCTGGTTTATTTTCTGATTTTTGTATTGTTGAAGATTTAAAAAAAAAAATCATAAAATTTACGTGAATAATGTTTAAACTTAACATCCTATTTAGTAAAGAAGCGAATTCTTTCTAGTAAAGTAATTATTTCGTCACGACAATATTCACAGGTGATACAACAGAACATGGCTTCCATGGATTGCATACGATATATCTATTTATGTAGGACTTTTCTTTTTTTAGGAGAAATGAAAATCGAAGACATAATGTAATAATGGGAGTTCTCTGCAAAAATCAGGAGATATTATGAAATTGGGAGGTAGGCATGGAATGACCCCAAAGTTCATGTTTTTGTTTTTTTTCCTCCAGGTGTGAGAGTTGACAGGTATGGTGTAAGGTCACTTACATCAAAGCAAACTACAACTCAGCTTTTATGGTATTAGCATAATTTTTGAAGGATTATTCTGCAACTTCATTATTGTACACCCCACTCCCTCGATAACTCTCGCACAACAGGGTCCACAAACATAGACCGCGCTATAAGCGAGGGCGCGAGTTACCGAGGGACCTCCAAAAATTGAAAAAAAATCGCTTGGACATTGAGAAAACAGCTGGGAGGGGGTGTCGGGGTTAGGGAACTTTGCTGTTTAATGACTGTATCCTCATTTTACATTCACATCAAAATAATAATTTTCAATAATGCACTTTATATAATGAAGTTGTTCGTTATTCTGTTTAAATAACATTTATTTTCAAAATGTCCAATACGTGAAAGATCATTCCAACTGGTTTCAACAACCATTACATTTACATGAAAACATGTGTGTATTACGTCACTGCTTTTTGTTTTCTTGATGAGTCTGGTTCCCGGAATAGTATGGCATTGTATCCTGCCAAACTGGGAGTCAAAAGAACAGGTAACCAGACTAACTGTTGATACACCACCAAACAGGATTCCTTTTGTTAAAAAGCAAGCAAAATTTTTGTGAGACAATTGTCTACATCGAATCTCAATTTTTGTGCTATTCAGTTAGTACAGTACTGATATCGTGATTTCATTGGAAGTAATAATGAAACTTTTTATCATTCTTGCTATGTTCAAACCTCTTGGAGTGATGCTATTAATAATCTTTCTGAAGTTGGCTGTCTTCAAATTTTATTGACAGTTATTCCCAATTATAAAACAGGTATTAAACCATTAAACTGCCCTGTCCCCCACTGACCCATCTTCTCACTGTTGATGTCCAGCCAGAGGTCCCTTAATAATTCACACCCTTGTTTATGCTGCGGTGTGTTTTTGGACCGCATTATACACAAAGTACCTTAAGTGAATTATAGTTGAAAACATGTACAAAACTTTCTTTTCGAAATGCTCCTGCTGAAAGAAAATAAACTTGATTTTAATTTTATTTGATTTTATTTCTGGATATTCGTATTTGATATACGTAATGCCCCCATAGCAGCATTCACACTGAGGTAGACCAGAGGGGTTACCTTTGAAAGAGTGAAAGCAGACAAGACACAAAGCAACAAAATCTTCGATAATTTAAAATCAGTATGGTATCTTTAATTGTACATGGGGAATGGTTCATGAACGTCTTATTTACGGTGGTGTAAGTTAAGGGTGACTAAATGGCAGATAATTAGCACGTAGTCATTGAGGGGTTGGATTTAGTTACATTCTTTTTATTGGGGAGTACGGAATGTGTTATCATCATTTATTAGTATCCCCCTTTTTAACGACCAAAAAGCACGTGACCGTGATTCCAAGGAATTGACATGCATGCTTTGCTAAAATATCTAATGTTTAATAGGAAATGAGAGATATTCACTATGAAAGGAATATATTTCTGAAAAGCTGAAAGTAAATACTTAAGTGTGTAAAAACCGAGGACACCTACTTCCTTTCTTTGCCGTTCAGGTTTGCAAATTTAGAAACACTGGCATCCATGCCTCAAAACTTCTGTACTAGTTACTACGTTACACGTTTTGAATACGCAACTTGAACCGTTTTATGCTACTCACCTTCAAGGTATAGATGCGCTCCCCATTTTCGTCTAAGTAGTACATAAGAAACATTGTTTAAATTACTTCGAGATCAGAAAATTTCGACAGTGATACTGTCAAAGCAGAGCAAGTCAAAAGAACCGGAAGTTCTCAGGGAGGGCAACTGCTAACATCCAGGCTGGGAGCCAATTCAATGGTTATTTCCCTTTTACAATATTGCGGTGTTGTTAAGTACAACCAATAAAAGACAACTAATATTGTGTACAGATGATTAGAATATGAAGGAATTAATTTTTCCTTACGGCTAAAGCAAGTTATACGAAAACACAGGTGCGTCTCTTTCGGATACAAATTTCATCAGCGCAGCGAGACAAATCATCACTACGTTTCTGCACAAAATTAAACCGGAACAGGAGTTGGCATTTTTATGTTAAATTTTCCATTAGTATATAAAATTGATTTTCTACTCTTAACTCCATGTAAGGATAGATTATGTTACAGCTTTCCCCTAGTCCTACAATGTTTGACGTGTACCCTGATATGTATGTTGTTTGGGTCGACCCAAGCAACAAACATACCAGGTAGACGTCTTAAATTGTAGGACTAAGCTTTACCCACAGTATTTGCGGCTGGGATCAAAGGCTTTGTTTGCATAATATTTACGATGGTTAATGGATAAATTTATACTATACAGGACCATACCTGGAAACAGGACAAATAAGCCTTGGATAGACGGATCCATTGAAGCTCAACACAAGACGGAACAAATTGCAAGATAGAAAACAGCAGGAAAGTGTGAGATCGGAAACTTTACCAGGAATCAAAATCAAGATCCCAACGCTTAGAACGGCAGGCCTACTGGAAATATATTGAAAAACTTAACAGAAGTTGGAAACTCCCATCAAGAACACTAGCCTAACAATCAGAAAAGATTTTGGAACTACATAAAGTCCGTACGGAGAGACTTCTGTGGTGTGGCACCCCTCAGCGATCACAGGAAACTACATTCAGAGGCGTCCGACAATGTCAACATACTGAATCGACAATACCAGTCAATCTTCACACAAGAGGACAAAAGTGACCCGCCCAGCCCACACGGAGATCTTTAGGGGCCAATGCCTGACATTCAATTTACCGAAGAATGTGTATTTAGCTTATTACGAAAAATTAACCCACAGAAGTCACTGGACCAGAATGATTCCAGCAAAGATCATGAAAGACCTAGCAGAAGAGTGTGCACCATACTTGAGCTATATTAAACAGAAGTGCCTCACGACAGGTTCGGTCCCTGATGTGTGGAAAACAGCAAATGTCACGGCTATCTTCAAAACAAAGAAAAATTCAAGGCCAGCAACTACTGAACTGTCTCCCTTACATGTATGTGCTGAAAATGCTCGAACACATTTTAGTCATGCATCATTTATATCACTTCAACATCCTAACAAATTGCCAACATGGTTTTTGTACCTCACGAAGCTGTGAAACACAGCTCATAACTCTTGTGGATGAGCTAGCCAAATCCTTAGAC
The DNA here is from genome assembly GCA_016617855.1 of Megalonaias nervosa. Classification (NCBI taxonomy): domain Eukaryota; kingdom Metazoa; phylum Mollusca; class Bivalvia; order Unionida; family Unionidae; genus Megalonaias; species Megalonaias nervosa. The sequence goes on from JAECUM010025618.1 coordinate 70,531, forward strand.
AGAGGAAAGCAGTACGACCTTACGGTACTTGACTCTAATAAGGCTTTCGATCGTGTTCCCCATGAGAGATTCCTTTGTAAGTTGGACCACTATGGCATCACGGGTAATGCTTTGAAATGGATCAGAGATTTTCTGACCAATAGAGCATTATCGTAGATGGAGCAACATCAGACCCAGCACCGGTTGTTAGCGGAATACCTCGAGGGAGTGTTTTGGGGCCCATCCTGATCCTGGTGTTCATCAATGACGTACCTTCAACTGTCAAATCCAACAAGGCTGTTTGCTGACGACTGTATAGTTTACCGGGAATTCACCGCCATCAAGGATTGCAAGATCATACATGAAGACCTGAACCGCCTGGCTCTATGGGAAAGAACTTGGGGTATATCCTTTCATCGACAAAAAAATGCAGCATCCTAAGAGTCTACAGGAAGAAATCGCCGATCATGCCCAATTACACTCTTAAGGGGCACGAGCTAACTATTGAGCACGCAACCAAGTATCTTCGGGTGGAATCCTCTAAAGACCTCTCTTGGAAATGCAGATAGATAAGGTGGTGAAAAAAGGGAACAGCAACTTTGGTTTCCTGCTCCGCAACCTCCAAATCAGCAACGATGAAGTAAAAAGTGTCATATATTCCTCGATGTTACGACCTGGCCTTGACTATTGCTCAACCGTGTGGAACCCACAGAACAAAGATCAGATAAATAGGTTAGATATGGTTCAGATGAAAGCCGCTAGACACACCACAGACAAAGAAATACTTGCAGGCCATGTTGGATTATCTCCAGTGGGAATCATTTGAATCCATGCGAACCAAGGCCCAGCTGACCATGTTAAACAAGATAGCGAACAACCTAGTGGACATACTAGCGGACAAATATTTGATCCTAGCAGAGAGCCAAAATTGGCAAAACACAGGAAGAAGTTCCTACTGAAGTCAGCAACAACTAACTCTTTCAAGTTCAGCTTCTTTCCACGCACAATAGGTATTTGGAACAAATTACCATCAACAACTGCAGAAGCTCCTGACTTGGTATCTCACAAGCAGGAGATTTCCAACATTTCATTCTAATGCAATTGTCAGCTACATGTAAGACCTAGTGATTCTCAGGGCGGTGCCGGTTGATGTTCATTTTTCTCGACGCCACCATGGTAGCCGGATTGGTCTGAACATAAAAGGACGAAAACGTAGACTCGCACTCTTTCACTTACTTCTTCTTTACAGAGAGAGGGTGACCAGGCCCTGTTTATGCACTCCCACCTTGACGGCAGGAGAATTACTAGTATTTCTCTCTGCTCGTGCATGTTAGGTGTATAGCAAAATTCACTGAATCAATGGTCTTGGATTATAGTCGCGTTCGACCAATTGGCTATGTTTGACTGGTTAATGTACGTACCGCATACTTCTTAATTAATCGTTGTACTGGTGCTAGGCACAGCAAGACGGTTTCATTTGTGCACTGCACACTTCTTAATTTTCATATCCGGAGGCGGGAACGGAGGAGAGGCGGCAAGGGACTCGGATCTCAACGTCGTTGCAAGGTTCCTATTGATTATGTGTTTTGATATTTTCCTAATTTTTGAAAGGTGTGTTATACTGAATTTTGAAATAAATAAGGTTCTCTGTACTTACCGTTAGTGCTTAGTGGAATGCAGAGTTGAGTTTGTTTCTTTTTAAGTACCAGTTTCTGCCCTGGGTTGCATTATTTGGGACGGCTCTATATTAGTACGCGCTGCACCTTGAAGACGGGTTTAGTTTCGTTCAGTCTGTGCCACCTTGCATGGCTGGGCCTGATGGTCTGGGTTATTGACCACATTATACTGTTTAATTTATAAAGGCTAAGTTTGTCTCGCAAATCAGGAGGTGTCAACGCTTACTTCTGTGTGGGTGAGTGGGTTGATAACATAGGATTTTGGACCGCCGTATACTCTTATTAATTTTGAGGTTGGCTTAGTGTGTACTATGACTATGTTATACATGATGAACCAAGCGTTGCCGCCTATTGCGGTGGGGCTTGATGGTCTGGGCTTTAGACCACCTTATATTCCCAAACATCAACGTATTTACAAGGTTGAGAACGTTATGGGGTCAAACTTGACTTACAATGGAATAAGGCACTGACATTTTGCCATCGTTGCACACTATATTTCTGAGCTAAACACAAGAGATAGCCATAATGTGCACAAAACCATCCTTCTGGTTTGTCATAATTTCTAGATTACTCGCAATCAACACAAGTTAATAAATGTTCTAAGAGAAATCTCAGACTGTGTTGATGGATGAAATACACCTATACGCTTAATATTGTCCACACGCACCTGAATGTCTTTAGGTTTGCAATGGGGAAGTTCATTGTTTGTAGACATTATAGGATTCTGAGAAGCTGTGTACTAACTGTACATCAGAAGGTATCGAAGTTCACAGGTATCCATTTTTTTTAATTTTTTTTTTCCCTCGGGCAATGATGAGTCATCAATTCACACCTGACTTTTTCCTTGAAAATCTTTGTCAAGTAAGTTGATGAACCACATGTAGTCTCCGTATTTTGTTGCAGGAGAGCTTTGGTACGTTTGGTCTCCAGAGAAGTCAATGGAAGAAAGGAAAGGTCACGCAAGTTTTTATACCACTGTCTCAAAATTTTCTCTTCGGAGATGAGAGTCTATGCATCTTCCAGATACTCTTCCAGCTATTCTTCATGACTCATGATCATGCATTTGTCGGGTTATGTCTGAATGGATTGGTCTATTTGACCTCAGTAACAATGTTCTATGTTGAGAACTGTAATTCTTTCAGAAAAGTCGTAAGCAAAATAGGAGATTAAATATATTTTTGTTCTTGCCATAATTTACATAATTACTGTATTTTTGTCTTCTTGTTCTGGATGAAAAACATCCTCTTCGTCTATATCCATAGCTTCTTCGTGTTCCATCATTCCATTCTAATAGTTTCGAATCACTTCTTTCAAATTATTCATTTCCAGAGTATTGTAAAATTCTGCATACAAGATGACGTTCGCTGTATTGGCCGAAACTGTTGTAAACTGAAGAAGTTCCACATGAAGTTGGCCCGATTTTACAGCGTAGAAATGTCTTTGGTCAGGAGTGAAATTAATCCCCACAAAGCATCTCCTCCTGTATAATCGTCGTACGAAATGCTGTGGCTGGTGTTGGTACCTAACAGTCATTTGGCTTCAAATAGTGTCAGGTAAGATTTCTAAGTAAAGTTATGTTCAAAGGGTCTATTACACAACCTTCGACGGTTTCGGATGACTTCTATCTTGGACATACTGAAGTGTTGGAACTTGAAAGAATTTTTGTATCGCTGGCTTCGTTGAAGGCCGCATTGCTGACGGTACCAATGAGTACAATCGTTTGGGTAGCTGTCCTTGGAAAACACTATCTTCGATCTTGGATCGGGGTCCAGAGATAATGGTGAAGGTTTTCATTTCCACTTGCCGTATCGATACTTGGCTGATGTTCTGCTGAAAGTCTGACTGATGTCGTTTCCCACTTTAGCTAAACTTTTTACACGGCGTACGTCTTACAACCTCATGTACAAACGCAAACAATCCATCAGTTCTAAACTGCGTTCTTACTTGATTTTGTTTCGACGGTCGTTAAATCCAACAATGTGGTCTGCTTCATCATTTGCAATCAACGCTGTGTAGTTGAACTTGTCCAACATTCAGGTTTCCATAGTATGGAAATGTCTAGGTGTGTGTTCCTGGCTTCTTTTCCATACGTCAAGAGATTTTCCTGGTACGCTTGGTAAGGGTAAGTATCCATGCTGCTTCTGACCAGTTTATCATTCAAATACAATCCACTTTGCTGAACAATAAATGCATGAAATTGTTATCGTGAGCTACCCAGGCATCTGCACCTGGATTGGTGTTGTCCACTTTGAGAACTTTGACTTTCAGATCAATGTAATCTTCGGTTTGTTCTTTGATTTCAAATTCAATATGGGGCTGAGATAGTAAAAGACGATACAGGATGAAATTCTTCCACTTGGGATTCTTGCATTGTCATCATGGTCGGTGGCATGGCAAACAGACTCAGTACATCATTTGTTTAAATTAGCAATAAAACACGTACAGTTCTATGGCAGCTCATGTTCTTCTTTTCGTATTCTTTCTCTGACCGTGTTTATGAGATCTGGAGGAGTTTCGACGTCTTTTTAGTTTTGCCTCGTCCTTGCTATGGCGTAGAGGATGAAACAATGCATTGGCCAGAAGTGTGAAGCGAATTGATATTGGGTGTCTCGCCGACTCAAATGGTATAATCAATGTGAAGCATCACATTTGTTCCCGCTCTCGTGAAGGTTTCTTTTGGACTTTGTTTGTCGCTGAAGGAAGTTTTGAAGACTTTTTTGCTTGCATCAAAACGGCATCTTTTAAAACTTGCAATCCTCGAGTGATCATCGGTTTTAAGATGATCGTTACCGTATGAAAAGCTGATTTTAACACATTTCCTAAACAATGTCATCATTGTCGATCGACTCCTTGGTACACAAGATACATTGGTTACAATTTACCGGAGAATCGTTTTCGAAAATCTAGTTTCACCGTGACTTTTCCTTTCGAGAATAGAATATATAGTCCAAAATCTCCTTTTATACTAATGTTGACACTTTTAAGATACGATTTACTGACAAGAAGTTAAGGAGGATGTAGAAATCACGGTGAACGTGATACAGGTTTCCACTTTCTCGTAAGCAGCGATGTTAGAATTCGCTTTGAAACGAATGACTCGGAATAACTGAGTGCAGTGTTTCCTTCCACGTTGTACTAGAACACATCAGAGTACGTAAACAATAAATTAAGTAATTTGTTCAGTTCTACAGGGAAACGAAAATACTTGTAGACTCGATCGTACTTGGGGTCTCACTAAACACCCCAAGACACCGCAAGAACACCCCAATATTACATATAATCATATCAAAGCTCTCAAAATCGCATCAGAAAGCGAGAAAAAATGCAAACACACGCATGGACAATCAATGATATATAGTAATGGTTGAAGCACCCCATTTCCGATAACCTGCGGGAAAGAACTCTTTTGCATCAACTCTCTTTAATTTTATATTTTTTATAACAATATCCTCATTAAATGGCAATGCACTGTACTTCCCTCGTTTATTTTGTGATAAACTGTTTATGTACAAATATACAAAGTTTAGGCTGCATGACTGTGACAAACTCCACGGGAGTGATTTCCCTTTATTTTACTTAGCAAATCGCTTTGTGTAGATTACTTAATATATTTTATGTAATTTATCTAAACTGTTTGAATATGTAGGTCATTTAATGATTGGTACTATCACACAGACAATTAATTATCAACAATAACTCACAAACCACCATGTCGTTTAATTCAAATACACTTAAATCATCCCATATGTACCATTGAAAGTTGATCTAATGATGTCACATCAGTTAAACACACTAATGTATAATAAGAACATAATACGTGTTCGTTCCATTAATCAAGCATTAATATTATTAATATTGGATAAATATTTATTTGTATATTCTTATATTCACGTGTTAAAGACCAAATTTACCGTTTTCTTACACTTTATTTATTAGACTTCTAGGTTGTTAATTAATAAAATAATGGAACAAATAATAATGTATTAGCCCACGGCAACCAAAAAGTTTCCACCTCTCTCTCTCTCTCTCTCTCTCTCTCTCTCTCTATATATATATATATATATATATATATATATATATATATATATATCACTGGGACTTTTGGCCCTTGGGGGTGGGGGTGAGGTGGTTGACAGCGATCATTTTTAAAAGGAGCATCCATAAGCCTTCGAGATGTCTTAAAAAATTTTAAATTCATGTGACTAACATGGCTGAAACAATTACAAAATGTTTAGCCATTCAAAGTAACTAGAAATTCGGCGATCTTTTAATAATGGGCTGAAAGCAGATAGAACGGTGATGCTTAATTATGTTTGTCGTCTCCAGTGACCATTACTGGTGTTAATTTCAACTTTTGTTGGCTGTTACTCCATTGTACTCCAGCTGTAGCCCGCGTTATACTATCCGGACCGCCAAACCATTTGTCTTTCAACTTCCGGCCGCAAATAATTACTTGTGCAAAAGTTTTAGAAAATTTCACCGATCACAAGAAGCTAACAAGTTAGTGACATAACTGAAATTCTCATTTGAAATTACTGAATTTGGCGAGTGAAAATTTATTTTCATTGCTTGGCATGTTCTGTTTTCATTTTGTTATCATCCTAAATATAATGCACATAAACACTCTCGCACAGAGAGAGAGAGAGAGAGAGAGAGAGAGAGAGAGAGAGAGAGATTAACTTGGCACTGCATTTTACATATATTTACTTCTGTATTTTAAAGCTATATATTTAATGTTTTAAATAACTGAATAAACTTAGGCATGCTTGGATTCTGTCAGCAATAAAACATCTATAATGCGCCAAAGTAATACGGCATACATCTGTCACCAAGGCAATGCCTGAAATCGATTTACTAACAGTTTGAAATATGTAGAAATATATTTTTTATACAATATTGGTGGTTATATTTCTATCGTACTTAAATGTGTGCAATAAACAACTCTTGTTTCAGATACGAAATGACCATAGCATTGGGTACGAAACGACCTTGGTTTGGGTACGAAACGACTCGTTTGGGTACGAAACGATTTGGGTACGGAACGACTTTGTTACGGAATGACCTGTTTCGGTCTTTTCTTCCTCTATGTAACCATATATACAGTAATCAACCCTCCGTCAGTTTGTTTCTCTTCTTATGATGTCGCTGTATGAATGACTCTGTCGCAATAGCGAATTTAGAGGACATGTTTTTAAAGATGTTTGCCGCCACGAGGCATATATCCATAGATACCGCCAGGGCCGACGGGGGTGGGGTGGGGTCAAAAGGGATTATATCCCCGAGGCCCGGGCAAAAAAAAAACGGGAATATATCCCCGGGGCCCTGGCCAAACAACACTTTTTAATTTTATAAAAGAAAAGTTTTGTTTGAACAAGAACTAGGAGAGGCTCGGGTGTTTCTTACCGCAGGGCCCGTGATCGCTCTCTACGGCTCTGGATGCTGCAGTACATTCAACAAACTCATCTCTTACAATTGAATTAGCCTCGATTTCTTTTCCGCAAATATCTTTCATATCATCGCATGATACGGATTACACGAACGCTGGTTGAAAACTGAATTATTTAAAAGGGTTATTAGAAGGTGCAAGGCTATATTGACGGAAAGGGTCAATGTTTCTTTGTCTAAAGATGTCTTAAGTAATGCAGATGTCGTAACTTATAGGTATAGTCTAAATCTAATTATAAAGGTTATTTTTTTGGTATTAGTACCGTCACTGTTCCTATCAAACGTGACATTTTTTTTTTTTAAAAACACAACTAATTTTGCCTCCCCTCCCCAATTTTGCCGCTCTAGGTAACAGGCTGATTCGGATCATGGGTGATTGTGAACACGCTTATTTGGCGGAAATTGTGGAATGATTCGTCCCAAAATACAGACTGATTGAAAGAAGAAAGAAAATCAATGAAACACACATACCTGGTTTATGTTCAAAGTTATTAATATTTTCGCATGCATAGCATGAGAATATAAAAGGTAGAATTTCATTATTTAAATTTACATAAAAAAGCAATTTTCTAGCTGAAATCAGCAAAAGATAAAAGCTATCTCATTTACATTTGTTTACCAAAATAACTTTCCAATGTTTCAATAAAGAAAATATAAAGTTAACTTTTTCATAGATTAGGCCATTATCAACACTATCAAACAATAATTGATACTTATTTTAAAACGTTAGAGTCGTACAATAGCAACACCATTATGATGCGTACAATTGGTGTTTCGTTTCCTTAAATGCTTATCAGACATGTTCAACGCACCTGGGAAATAATGAGAAATATAATATTTTAAACAAGTATAAATAATTTGGGTAGAATCAGCCATGGTCCGAATCAGCTAGCATTCGCCTATAGTGACTATAATCTATAGATAAATCAGGTACAAAATTAATTGACCAATGCAGTATTTTTCACATTTATGCTGATATGTCTTGTCTGTTTCTCTTTTATGTAGTGGACATCGCTTCACGGCTTAAAGAATCTTCAGTATGCTGCAAAACGTGAGTCAGTCATAATAAATCCCCTCAGTTTCTACTGCAAATCGTTAATCCAGCCTGCGTTTGTGGAAATCGACAGGAATGCACAAGACATCATGGAAAAATGCAAATTAGGCTGGATCGGCATCCCATTAATGATCACAGGAAATGGCAATTGTCTGTTCAATGCTGCGTCGATCGCGCTTACTGGTGGCGAAAATTCGGCTAAGAACGTCCATAGAAATGTCACTCGATTCCGATACATACATGTCGAGACCTGATTTCGACCAACTTATGGACTACTCACTTTCATTTGAAGAGTCACTCAGTTCCTGCTGCACTGACAGTGAATATTCCTCGATATGGACAGTTATGGCTCTATCAACAGTAATTGGTTTGCCAATACAGACACTGTATCCAGCAATGAATGGACCGCTTGACAAGGCGCCTGATGTACTGACAAAACTCTTCTCACCCGATGCTAACAAAGAACCCCTTACAATATTATGGAGTAGAATGGGGCCGGGCCAACGGCCAACATGGACAGCAAACCATTTTGTCCCAGTGTTCAGGCATGGTACCACTGAAGATCTGGTTCAAAATACTGAACACTTCAAGCCAAATGATATAAGCACGCCAGTTACCGATCGGAAATAGAATGCGACATTCCTAATAAAAGATAACATTGGCCTCGAATTTTTCATGGTCACAAATATCAGCAAATCCAATCTATATGATCATAATAACACTGAATCCTTTTTGCACACATCAGGCGACGAAACTGTAGTCAACCAACCAAGAAGAAAATCTGAAATCTCCGGTTACCACAACTTCGTGATTGAAGAAAATGGAAGCGATAAACATACGGTTTTATATGATACTACAGATAAAAACCTGTTACCTTGTCCCGATAATGTCCGACCATTACCTTCAGGCAAATGGCACTCATTTGATGAAGCTTACCATTTACTCGTTAAAAAAGAACACGTACATACAGATGTTCCTGTAGGAGACAAATCAAACTGCTTCGTATTGGTTGAGAACAGCAGGAACATTGACAGGATAAAGGCAGGGAAAAAATGTGAATTTTTCGACAACTGTGGGATTTGGGACTTTTCAAAAGGTAATACCGTCAAATCAACTTTTGTCATTGAAAATGGATACCTTAGAAATGTAGAAGTTAAGAATAACAAATACTGCATTAAACGTAGAGTAAAGGGCCAAGTAACTTGGGAAGAACTGTATCCCCAACCCGATGACGACAATGTAGTTATTTTGAGCAGATGTTATGCTACACTTAAATGTGACCCTGATTTAAGAAAAGAGTGTCTTATTTTGTCAAAAAGAACGACTCCAGCATCAGCAGCGTCCCTCTTTATGAATACCAAGGCAATCATCAACCAATCGCAGCATCTCATGGTAATAGGCGAGGAGAAAAACATTTAAGAACTCATCCGAGGACTTTTGACAAAATAAAGGAAAAGATGAAGGAACAGATCCCGAGAGACATATATCGTGAACTGAAGAAAGATGACTCATTGACTGGCGCTCGTGATACTAGAGTATAAGCAAAGTCAAGTACAATGAAAAGAAGTCCGCAAACAAACGTAACCAAGCCAACGTCGCCGACGATATGTTAGAAATCCTTGGAATGATCAATGAACGTCCGTTTGTGCAAACAATATTACACAACAAAGAGCAGGTACCATCCATCATTTGCTATACACAAGACCAAATTACTGACCTACAACACTTCTTGACGTATGGTAATAAACAACCAGTAGGTATAGACAGAAAATTTAATCTTGGAAACTTTTATTGGTATACAAAAATCAAAGAGTTGTCCGAAACAGTACAAACGAACATCCGATTTTTATTGGCCCTGTCCTTCTGCACAAAGATGCTTCTTACAGAACTTACAAGAGCTTTCTGGAGCATATTGCTGCAGAGCTAGAGATATTGAGTCCGTTGAAGTACGAGTGTCGGAAAAAATGGAATTTGGAAGTGATGATGAGAAGGGCATAACAAAGACAATAGAACATGTATTCCCCTCAACTACACGCTATCTTTGCACGAAACATCTGAAGGATAATGTGAGGCACTACCTTCAAAATAAAATTGGGGTGGAAAAGGGTGAACGTGATATAATAATGGCCCAAATATTTGGAACCGGTGGCATCGCAGACGCAAATAATACAATCGATTTTGAAAGTCGATCAGAACATCTGGAAACAATCATCAACGAACAGCATCCGACATTTGCACCATACTTTACCAACAACTTGAAACCAAGACTACAGAAATACGTTTTCGAACCTAGCCGAAGAAATAATGAACGCGTGAATTGAACTAATAACAACGCAGAGTCCATCAATAACATTCTAAAACTGTTGACTGGAAACCAAAACACGCGCAAGATCTAATACATAAACGTTTCAGCGTGACACAGCTCCATTTCATGGATTATAGAAGCGCTCTGCACGACAGCGGGAATTATCAGTTAACAAAAGAAGAACACATTTACCATATACACGACAGCGTCTGGAGGTGCAAATCCGAAAAGCATAAGACCGAGATTTTCGCAAAATTCCTCAAGGACATTAAACGTACGGAGAAATCAAAGTACATCAAATCACAAGATGGAAAATATACCCGAATTAATAAGGCTAGAGGAAGTGCACGAAAACCTGGTCAGCGAAGAAGGCCTGTCAATGAGAGGACCAATAAAAGCTAAACACATACTTACAAGTGCATAATTGAATTGTTTATGCTCTATGTTAATAATTGACAAAATAAAGGAAAGGATGAATAGTTAAATTGTTTATGAGATAAACTAATAATTTTATATACAGTAAATTTGCCATTTTGTTTAACTTATTTAACAACTTATTTATGGTATTGCTACGTATTGATAAATGTTGATAAATAGTCACGTCACTGTACCCGAACACGCTTCGTCAAAACGGGAGTTATTTCCCTTGGCAACTCCTGACCTCACTACTTTTCCTGTTACACAAAAAATCGCTTAATATTCGCATTTTTTTTGGGGGGGGACAGTTTGTTTTTTGCTGTTGTTTAAATTTAAACTAGGTATTTTGGGGTGTCTTGGGGTGTCTTGGTGTGTTTAGTGAGACCGTCGTACTTGTAAACGTTCTTCATGGGAGCCAGAACAGCCTGTCCACTCAAAATAGAAAACAAACCGGGGAAAATAGTAATGGAAATTATTCTTCCGTCAGAAAAATGCATTTTACGATGAGCAATTCTATTGTACTCGATCAGTTCACTTTTGTTGGATTTCTCCAGGGCCTTGCCAAATTGATCTATAACAATAGTGGCAATCGTTTTGACCAGATTTTGAGCACTAAAATAATACTACACAGGGATTCTCATGGTATAGGTAGTCAATCAAAGTTTCGATGGTGATACTTCTTTGGATTTGTAAATGAGAGGATCATTTTTGTCTACTCGTTCTTGAACTTGTTCATTCAGGATATTGACGATGAAAGTTCTTTGATCTTCGTTGATATTCAGGGCTTGCGTAGGATGAATGCTTTATACCAAAGCCACTCCCAGTGAGCTCCGTGATCTAACTGTATGGCTTGAGGTAATTTGACCGTGAAACCAAATAAGGTATTGTTGGGAAACATATAGTTATTGTCACTCGGTAAAGTTAAATAAAATCGGTTATTCATAATTCGACGGTACTGGTTTCCAAGGAGTCACTCTATGTCAAAGAAGAATGGTTTGCCATATGTTCCAAAAAGAGTGTTGATGTGACTGGAAGAATGGTGACTGACGTTGGCTGTAAGGCTATCGTTGTTGTTGTTACTGTTCGTAGTATATTTCATGATTGTGAAGAAGATAACCCATACAACTGCAGAGTAATTTTGTCTACTTGTTGCAAACACAGCTTGGTAATGGCTGCTCCGATGGCACAACACACCACAAAGATTTGGCAGAGAAAGACGATTTGAACTTTATTCACACGTTCTCCAAACCACACCCACAGAGGTTGCTATTGTAGTTCTTAAAGAGTGGAGATCTGAGAAGTAGAGATAGGTGTTTTGTTTAACGGGACGATGGTTACTTAATCTTCCTTTATAAAAGATGACTTGTGAAGCGGCAGTACAAGAATCAAAATTAGGTGGATATAACTTTAACTTCTTCGAGTCGAGATTGCCAACTTTACGTGTTCTTCGATCGAGAATGCTTTCGATATCATACACGTTGTTTTCTTTTCTTTTCTTTTTTTTTTTTTTTTGTCACTTGTTGTAACTCAGGCAAGTAAAATATTTCTTTAAACACTCATTCGTTCATGTCTTCCAATTTATAGACGTGAGGATCTAGTCCACATACTTATCCAGTGACACAAAACAATTCGGTTGTCCAGTTTGGTAAACAACCTTTGTAAAATGTGCGATTGGTTCTTCATTTGCGAACCCAATCTCCAGTCTTTAATATTTCTTTAATCGGGGTGGTCGAAACAATCGATCAAATATCATCACGCTGTTTTTGGGGGTCACTTCTTGGGTTGCACATCCAGTGTTATAATGGTACGATTAACTGTAAGCCTTGACGAGACGTGGTAACTGATACGATTGAGTGTAAGCTTTGACGAGACGTGGGAACACGTCTATGTGCTCTCGAGTGCGTTGATGTGTAAAATATTTCCACATACGTTCTTTCAAAGTTCCTTGAAAACGTTCCATGACACTGACTTTCGTTTCAGGATTTTGAGTCTTGAAAATATGAATGCCTTTGTTCAAATCTTTTTGGAAAGTTTGGTTCAGAAATTCGGTGCCGTTATCTGTTTGCCATCGTAAAGTTTGACGAACTCTTTGTTTCAAAACCAGTTTTAAAGCTCTTACTATCTTTGAAGTTGTTCTGTAAGTCAAAGGAACTATTCAAGCTGATTTGGAAAACAAGTCATTGACACAAAACAAATATTTGTAACGAGTGTATGATGCCAAATGAGCGACATCAGCTAAATCTGCTTGCCATTGGTGATCGATGCCAGCTACATTGACTTCTGGAAAATTATCGTCGTCGAATGGGTTTGTGTAACGTGTATCTGTGTGCTTGTAATTATCATCTCACATCTTGTATATGTGCGCTTTTAAGTTTGGTTTTGGCAGCACTATACAATTTGTTTTAACTCCTCCGTAACCAGCAGCATGTGCAGGATTGTAGTAAACGTTGGCTAAAAGTGTATCCATGATGGGGGCCTGTCATTGATTCTTCCGCAATAAGTCATCCACTGCTGGATACTACTCTTAGATTCGTGTGGTATTGGTTTCGACGAGGTTTGACGTCAGTGCCGGATTAAACCCTGTGGAGGCCCCTAGGCAGTCGAAATCTCGGGGCCCCCCTCGCAAATTATCTCCTGATACTTTCAAGATCAAATCAATTCAATATTATTTTGATCCGTTGTCTCGGGGCCCCTAAAAGGCATGGGGCCCATAGGCCGGTGCCTGTTCTGCCTACTGGATAATCCGGCACTGCATGACGTGTCCGAAGAGAATAGCTTATGAGCCAGTTGTTGTGAAGTGGTGACTTTTTTTCTTGATGTCTTATTCACTTCTGTTTTCTTTCTTTCTTCCCTCTGCTTAACAAGGTGTCGACATCATCTTTTTGACCCAAGCTTTCATTTCTTCTCGTCTGGGAGTAGTGGATGGCGTGGATGGTGTCAACAAGGAAGTTGCAATCTGAGTTGGTATTATTTTAAAATTGTTTCTTGAAGCGGAAGGGGAAACGTTCCCGACAAGCAAAGCAATGCTGATATTTAGACTTGTGCGAAATAATAGCCAGCGGCTTAGCATTCACAAATAGTAATCATTAAATTCACATGGAGATGATGCAATCGAAATTAGATATGATATGCTCACGAGAAGAATACATGAGAAAAATTGCATAGTTTAATGAAAGCAGATCCAAGAAACTGCTAATAACAGATCTTATCCCCGTTGAAATAACATCCACGTTGTTATGTTGTGGTTGTTACATGGTTACGAACAGTTACATAATAGATCAGTTCTTGAAAGAATTGTCATGGGTTTGGCGCCATTTTTCAGCACATGATAGGCTATACATGGCGGCCATAATATTTTGGTGAAGGAGGAACTCGGAAAACCCCCAGAAAAACCACCGACTCCCGGGAAGCTACTGGCAAGCTCTCTCACATACCCACGCCAGCCGAGCCCGAGACTCGAACCCACACGGACAGAGGTTAGACGTCAGTGTCCTGTAAAGTGATCTATTTAGACAACTCAGCCACCTGGAGCCCTTTATGTTGTGGTTGCTATATGGTTACAGACACAGAGTCACATAATAATTCATTTCTTTATAGAATATTTAAATTCCTTCACATATTTTCGGAATAATCCTCAATTATTATTATTTTTTTTTTTGATGAGAAACGAACCTGGAAGACAGGATTGTAAAATAGGAAACTTCAATGAGTTCATAAAGTCGTAATAAACAATGGCTTAAGCTGTATGTTATACTAGTTCCATTGTAAATATCATAAAATATACAGTTCTCCAAAAATTACTCTCCCTTTTTTTCCTGGTTGGATCGCGTGAAAGATTGCATTACAGTCCATACTCATTTGTCGTCAGGGAAACGTTCTTATATCCACTAGAAATTCTTGGTACAAAATTTTATCCAAATTACACTATTCTGTAACACTTCTCCTAAACGAATGATCCTGTTTTTCACAGTCAATTCGTATTAAAGCTGTCGTTTGTAAGCAACGATTGCAAGGAAGTAGCAGCTGCTGTTAAAGCTTATGCTCTCTAATGTACAACTACCCGGTAGAATGTCCTAGTTTCTGTTTATATTTCATTGTTTATCTGTAATAAGAGTTTATATATATATATATATATATATATATATAT